>JAODAL010032863.1:0-46332 GCA_025379985.1 Phyllomedusa bahiana
AAAAGACTTTTTCTTGGGGGTCAGCACACCAAAAAAACAACGCTTAATCAACCCCTAGATGTAAATTGGGCGCAATAAATTTGAGCACCCCAAAATGAAGGGGTTTTGTTTTGTAAAAACGCTGTTTTTTAAATGAAAAACAGGAACGGGCTTAGATCCACTTGGATATTGAATGATATGCAGCTCAGTGGACGCACACTGGTTTTAGATCCAATCCCCAAAAAATTAGAAATAGAACTTTAAAGGGAAACACCCCTTAGACAACTAGACCCCCACAAAATCGCTATATAAAAACAATTCTTCAGTAAGAGCTTTCACCGCGGCACACCCCCCGATTACATCGAGAGGGGATGAGCCCCAGCGTCGCGCCCGGACTTATAAGTGCAGTGATGTCACAAAACCCCACCGGTCTCTGTTTGGCTTCACCTTTTCACATGCAGCAGACTATCCCTTTTTTCCTCCCAAGTGCTTTGCCCCAGTAACGCCATGTGCTCGCAGCCATTTTATCAATCAAAACAAAACTTCGTTCCCCCAAAAACCCCAAAGTTCGATTTTCTTTCCCGAACCGAATTTTCCCCAAAAATTCTAAACGTTTTCCACTTCTTAAAATTCTTTTTGCCCATCTCTAATTGTGTATATCTTTTATGGACAAAACTGAAGATTGACATTTTCATACAATGTAAAGTTCAGTGTATAGCTTGTATAACAGGTAAATTTGGTGGCCAAATTTGGACCAATTTGGTTTTTTTTCCTTACTGTCATGGGATCGTTATTTTCAAAGGTCTCGGGTGTAAATGGAGAGCAGGTGTGTTAAATTTGTGTTAAGCTCTCAGCTCTCTAAAACGTTTGCCAACACCCCCAAACTACTGCACAGGTGCACCCCCCCCATAAGTAAAAATCAAGATGGTAAAAATATTACCAACACTCCAACAACAGTGACAACTGTGACAATTGTGACTGCAAAAACAGCCTTTGCCAGGATGATGATGTCACTCCCTGCGTGTTATTTTAAACAGAGGGAATTGTTTATGTTTATTATGACAAACTTCAACCTTTTGAGCTCCATATCTTTGCCTTTCTGTCAAAAAAACCCTTATCAAGATGTTCCTCTACAAAAATTAATTTTAAATGAAAGTAGTCGTTTTAAAAATCTTTTAAGATCAACTTTTTTTTTAGAACAAATTTTTTCAACAGGCCCTTTCCAATCATAAATTTTGATCCATTAGTATTTAAAGTCAAAAATGGTATTGTAAGGGGTGAAAAATTTAACCCCAGAACCTTTAACCAGGATAGGGATAAGTTTAGAGTCACTTTACCACAAGTTGGTATTGGCTTTTTATTTCCCACTTGATTTATCCATGCACCTATTCGGAAAAAGCCCCAAAAAGGGCTCCACTCAAATGGAGCATAGGGTTGGCTTGTGAAGATCCCCCATTTTGTTCTATTGGCGTCGTGATCAGCCAAACCACACTCATTTGTACCGAAAATTTTATAAACAGAAGGAGATCATTTGCAAGCTCAAACTAAACTTCATTCTGGTAAGACTTTTGGGGGGCCCCTTCCTAAGTATTGTGAGTCCCCAAAATTGGGGGCCCGCATCTATACATTAATGGAATACCCTTTTGAAAAGGGGGAGATGGACACCCCCTTTAACTCTGTCAGGACCCACTCGAGGGTCGACGGCCCGACTTGAGGTGTATTGTGACGTTGCTATCCCCCTAGGAATGCACAAAATCAGCCGGATACAGTTTCACAGTTGACCCTTGTCTACACGGGCACAGGAAGACCCAGGGAGTGTCTACTATGGCTACTTTTCACTTAAATTGAGTTTGGTCCAGGTGGGGTCCTGGAAGTGCCGGCGTGGAATCCCCGTGTATTTAGTGCTATTTATTGAAAGTGTACCTCTGACAAGCTTAGCCAGGAATAACAGAGCTGAAATGTCAGTCACTGCTGTAGAAAACCCCACAGCCTGAACAGGAAGTGGGAGCCTGAATGTGGCAGTGAAGAGCTGGTTCTGTTTAACAGCCAGATGAGAAAACTTCTTTAAGTAGACAATACTATAAGGAAATATTAAAACATACAAAAAGTATAGTATATTGAATCATAAAAAATATATATGAAAATATGGCATTTTCACTTTTTGTATCTAATTGGTATGGTTTAATGCATTTGGATCTTTGTTTTAACCATGCTTTCAAAATAAAGTGTTATTCAGTGTATGATTATTATTATTATTCGTTAGAGGTGTACATTCATTTAATGCCTTCTACTTTCAGGTCATGGTGGAGCAGCCTAAGGACCAGCAGAGATGCAGATAATTATCATTAAGTGACTGTTGCTACCTCAGAAGTTTTGTAAGGTGGTGAGAGAATTTAACCATTCAGAGACCTTTAACAGCAGGATAGGATAAAGTTTAGAGTCACTTTACCACAAGTTGGCTATTGCTTTGATTTCTACTTGATTTATCCACTGCACCTATCTCTGGAACAAGCCCCAAAGGTCTCCACTCAGAATGGAGCATAGGTTGTGCTTGTGAACGATCCTCCATTCTGTTCTATAGGCGTCGTGAGTACAGCCAAACACAGCACTCATTTGTACCGAAAACTTTCATAGAACAGAATGGAGAGTCATTTGCAAGCTCAAACTAATCTTCATTCTGAGTAGAGACTTTTGGGGGCCCATTCCTAAGATACTTGTGAGTCCCAAAGTTGGGACCTGCATCTATACATTAATGGAATACCCTATTGATGTGTGAGATGGAACACCCCTTTAACTCTGTCAGGACCCACTCGAGGGTCGACGGCCTGACTTGGGGTGTATTGTGACGTTGCGATCCCCCTAGGAATGCACAAAATCAGCCGGATACAGTTTCACAGTTGACCCTTGTCTACACAGGCACAGGAAGACCCAGGGAGTGTGAAAGGACACCCTACTCACCCACGACCCTGAATGGCTGGGAGAGATCTGCTTACCCACAATGTTTAAACAGAGCTCTGCCAGCCCAATAGACTGCCACCAGTTCCTCGTTGGTTTAAAGACCGGTCCGTTACCGACATTGAACAAGGCCAGGAACAAGCCTCAGGTAGCGATATATTAAAGACCCAGAATTAGGCAGGTGAGGTCGATGATCAAGACAACAAAGCAAATTTTATAGATTTAATTCGCCTTGGAGGGCCCACTAGACAAATAATATATATAGATGGACAATACTATACAGATATTGGTCAGAGGTGCAAATATGGGTATGGTTACAAAGAGATAGCAAGATGTGTCTATTTATCTTTGGTTGGCTTTGTGCTTGCCTACACATGGGATGAAATGTGGCATGCTGGTTCTGGACGCTCCTGTATGCTCGATGTAACCCCTCCCAATAGAGAATGGCACTGGGCAAAGCCGGGTTTCGACTTATAACAGTACTGGGACAGTCCACGTCGCACCCCCCTTCACTCCCACTCACACCCCTGGGACAGTCTACAAACTCCTCCCTCTCTGACTATGCCATTTTTTGGCTGAAACACAAAATGTGTCATACTGCGGCAGGGCCTTGGCACAGAACTGAGCGAGTGATACCATCAGAACCGGATGGGCCTAAGCTACGGCCTGGTACCAAACGCACCAGTCCTATTAGGTTTCTACGGCCAGCTTTCAATTTCTCCCTTACCCTACGGACATGGGAGTGGCAGCTATACATGTGGAAAGTTTCATATTTAAAAATATAAAAACTGAGATGGACCTAAGACACACGAATCTCCCATAAATCCTTATGAAATATCGGTTCCTGGCTGTCTCCTAGCTCCTTTGTTCTCCAGTGTCTGTGAGAGCCCATGTTTATTAGCCTGAGCCAGGTACTAACGAATTGAAATGAGAATTCTTTGATGTGCCGACCTCCCCTGCTGGGCTGGCTTCCTATGGACAAGCATTTGGGCATACATCTGAACTGAGCACTTTGTTAGCCAGGTCTTCCTGTTTCTTGCCTAATTAATGGCTTCCCAGGACATGCGTTGCGTGAGTGAATTTGAGTTATGAGAGCTGCAGTTGTGGCTTGTCATTTTTGTGTCAATTTTCCTCACAAACTTCATTCTATGTTTTACTCTAGATGGCCTTAGCACCAGCTGGACAGTACAGCACAGTCTCTAACTGTAATAGCATAGCAGGTCAACCTGTAGCCCAAAGAGTTCAGATGGAGGGGACTGTAAATAGTCAGTGAAACATGTAGCACAACTTCTTTATGAAACCACCCTCACCAAGGTCACCAATGACCTAGTAACTGCTAAAGCCTCACGTCACTAGTCTATTCTTCTCCTCTTAGACTTATCCTCTGCCTTTGACACTGTTGACCATTCTCTCCTACTACAAATCCTCTCCTCCCTCGGCATCACAGACTTGGCCCTTTCCTGGATCTTCTCTTACCTCACTGATCGGACATTCAGTGTATCTCGCTCTCTCACCACCTCCTCCTCTTGACCTCTCCCTGTTGGTGTCCCCCAGGGGTCAGTCCTGGGCCCCTTACTCTTCTCTACCTACACTCTTGGTCTGGGTCAGCTCATAGCATCACATGGCTTTCAATACCACCTGTATGCTGATGACACCCAACTCTACGTCTCCGGCCCAGACATCAACTCTCTACTGTCCCGGATCCCAGACTGCCTATGGTCCATATCCTCCCCCTTCTCCTCCCGTCTCCTAAAACTTAATGTAGAGAAAACTGAATTCATCGTCTTTCCACCATCCCACTCCATCCCTCCACCTGATCTCTCTATTACAGTCAATGGCTTTACACTCTCACTGGCCCCGCAAGTCCGCTGCCTTGGGATAACCCTTGACTCTTCTTTGTCCTTCAAACCACACATCCACACCCTTACCTCCGCCTGCCGCCTCCACCTGAGAAATATTTCACAAATCCACTCATTCCTTAACCCTGATACTACAAAAATGCTGGTCGATGCCGTCATCATCTCTCGCCTAGACTACTGCAACATCATTCTCTGTGGCCTCCCGTCTAGCACTCTTGCTCCCCTTTAATCCATCGTCAACTCTGCTGCCCGTCTCATCCACCTCTCTCTTCGTTACTCCTCTGCCTCTCCCCTCTGCCAATCCCTTCACTGGCTACCCATTGCCCAGCAAATTCACTTCAAGTTGCTAACCATGACCTACAAAGCTCTCCATAAACTCTCTCCTCCATACATCTCTGCCTTAATCTCCAGATATCTCCCCTCACAGGACCTTCTTCTCTGTTGTCCTCTAATCAGCTCCTCACATAACCGTCTCCAAAATTTCTCTCATGCTTCCCCCATACTCTGGAACTCAGTGCCACAAAACATCAGACTCTCTTCCACTTTTACCAACTTCAAAAGCAACCTGAAACCCATCTCTTCAGGATTGCCTATAACCTACAATAATCCCACTATCACTACACCCTCCACAAACATGTCTGCCCCTCACCTCCTGTCTCTTTCTCCCTTCCTTGTAGATTGTAAGTCTTCACCGGTAGGGTTCTCTTTCC
This sequence comes from Phyllomedusa bahiana, assembly GCA_025379985.1. NCBI lineage: Eukaryota > Metazoa > Chordata > Amphibia > Anura > Hylidae > Phyllomedusa > Phyllomedusa bahiana. The sequence goes on from JAODAL010032863.1 coordinate 5,504, forward strand.
CTCTGTGCCAGTTGATTGTCACATATTGTCACCATTGTACTTGTTTGACTTAATGTTTGTAACCCCATTGAATGTACAGCGCCCTGGAATCAATGGCGCTCTAAAATAAATATTAATAATAATAATTTCCTGCCAGAGAACACAACATGATTGAATAACTTTTCATAGTTCTACAGTGACAAAGTATTTTAAATAATCTACAAATATATGTCACGGGCAGAGGTAGTGGATCCTCTGGACCACCGCAAGCGATGGCGTAAGCAACGCCAGGGAGCGGAATCTAAGTAGGTCCCGGTTTTCACCAGAGCCCGCCGCAAAGCGGGATGGACTTGCTGTGGGGGGAGTCTACCAGGTCGCTTCCACTGACATGACTTGCTTACGGAGGCAGCTGAGGTGTAGCGTGGTACAAAATCATCAGGCAGGCTCGTAGTCAAGGACAGGCTGGAAGTCAGGACAGGCAGCTCAGGTTCGAGAATGTGGACAGGCAGAAGGTCAGGGCAAGCGGCAAGATTCGTGGTCGAGGACAGGCAGAAGGTACGGTACACAGGAAATCAGAACAAGGCTCAGGTATGCTTTCTCAGTAGGCTAAGGGCACTAAAGATCTGGCAGGGTTACCAGGAAGAAGCCGGCTTAAATAGGAGCAGCGTCCAGTAATGGCCAATTACCGGTGCACTGTCCCTTTAAATTTCACACTGCCGGCCCGCGCGCGGCCCCGCCCCTGCGGGACAGAGACGGACGGAGCAGGTACGTGGCCGGGTAAGTGGACTTGGGCACTGGCAGGAGGGCGAGCGGACCCCCGACGCAACGTGAGGGACGGGGCACCGCTCGGCATCGGGGCACGGACCCGGGACGAGGGTCGCAGGGGCATCCGTGACAGTACCCCCCACCCTTTGACACCCCTTCTTTCTGGAGTGGAGGAATTTCTGGATGATGCTGTGGTCCAGAATGTTCTCCTCCGGCTCCCAAGACCTTTCCTCGGGCCCGAACCCCTTCCAGTCAACGAGAAAATATCGTTTCCCTCTAGTCCTCCTCATACCCAAGATTTCCTTGACCACAAAGACATTAGAGGCATCAGCCACAGACGAAGGAGGGACTGCCTTCCGGGAGAAACGATTCAGGACCAGGGGTTTTAGTAGCGAGACATGAAAGGAGTTCGGGATGCGCATGGTGGGTGGGAGCCGGAGTTTATAGGCCACCGGGTTTATGCACTTAAGGACCTCGAAAGGTTCCAAAAAGCGGAGTCCCAGTTTGTAGGTTGGGATTTTGAGGCGAACATATTTTTCCGACAGCCACACCTTGTCACCTGGGGAGAAGACAGGAGGAGGGCTTCTTCTTTTATCTGCTTGCGCCTTCATGCGCCCTGAAGCACGGAGCAGAGATTGGCGGGTCAGGGACCAGATGGTCCTCATGTCCTGGACCAGAGTGTCAGCAGCTGGAACCTCAGACGAGGATGCTAGCGGGAGAGGTGGGCGGGGATGCAGGCCGTACACAATGTAGAAGGGAGAGGCACCCGTGGACTCTGACTCTAGGGAATTATATGAAAATTCCGCCCATGGAAGTAAGTTGGCCCAGTCATCTTGCCGAGCCGATACGAAATGGCGCAGGTAACACCCCAGAACCTGATTGACTCTCTCCACCTGGCCATTTGTCTGGGGGTGGTAAGCTGAGGAGAAGTCAAGTTTTACCTGGAGCTGAGAACAAAGGGCCCGCCAAAATTTGGAAACAAACTAAACCCCCGATCCGAGACGATCTGCAGGGGCAGTCCGTGTAACCGGAAAATGTGGCGAAAAAATAGCTCAGCCAGGCGAGGGGCAGACGGCAGGCCCGGCAAAGGGACAAAATGCGCCATTTTGGAAAACCGATCTGTGACCACCCAGACAACGGTGTTGCCAGCTGAAGGAGGAAGATCGGTTACAAAGTCCATTGCTATGTGAGACCATGGTTGAGTAGGTATGGGTAGTGCATGTAGTAGGCCTGCTGGCTTGTGACAAGGTGTCTTGTTGCGGGCACAGGAGGTACAAGACTCAATGAACTCCTTGACATCTTTAACGAGGTCTAGCCACCAATAGAACCGAGCTATCAGGAGGAATTATTTACGAGCACCGGGGTGACCTGCCACCAAAGAGCAGTGTCCCCACTTCAGGATACGCCTGCGGAGCACAGGCCTTACGTATGTCTTCCCCGATGGAACCTTCCAGAGGTCGACAGGAGCTGCGGAATAAGGCGCTCTGGAGGGATTATGTGTTCATGAGACACTTCTTCAACCACCACATCAGAGGCACGGGAGAGGGCATCAGCCTTCACATTCTTTTCCACGGGAAGGAAGTGGATCTGAAAGTCAAACCGGGAGAAAAAGAGCGACCACCTAGCCTGGCGCAGATTGAGCCGCTGAGCCATCTGGAGGTTCTTATGAGCTGAGTAGATACAGATGGGATGTCGAGCACCCTCCAACAGGTAACGCCATTCCTCCAATGCCAGTTTGATGGCTAACAGCTCCCAGTCTCTGATAGTGTAATTTCTCTCCGCCGGCGAAAACGTCTTGGAAAAGAAGCCACATGTGACCGTTTTGCCCGTGGGCCCCTTTTGCGTGAGGACTGCCCCAACTTCCACTGAGGAGGCATCCACTTTGAGCGAGAAGGGTTTCGCGGGGTCCGGCCGCGACAGGACAGTGGCAGTGGCAAAGGCGGTCTTTAGTTTCATGAATGCTCCCTCGGCCCTGGAGGGCCAGCTGCGTGGATTAGCGTTTTTCTTTGTGAGGGCCGCAATAGGAGCCACCAGCGTGGAGAAGTGTGGGATGAACTGCCTGTAATAATTGCAGAAGCCCAGGAACCGATGTATGGCCTGGAGGCTGACTGGGCGTGGCCATTGCAAAACAGCAGACAACTTGGCTGGGTCCATCTGTAGCCCTGGTCGGAGAGAATGTAGCCGAGAAAAGGAAGACTTGTCTTGTGAAAGAGGCACTTCTCAAGCTTGGCATAGAGACGGTGAGCACATAAACGCCTGAGGACTTGTTGCGCATAAGCCTGGTGGGATTCTGGATCGGTTGAAAAGATCAGGATATCATCCAGATAGACAACCACACAGGAGATCTCTGAAGATGTCGTTGACAAACTCCTGGAAGACTGCAGGGGCATTACAGAGTCCGAAGGGCATGACCAGGTACTCGAAGTGCCCATCTCGAGTATTGAAGGCCGTCTTCCACTCGTCTCCCTCACGAATCCGAATCAGGTTATAGGCTCCCCGTAGGTCCAGCTTGGAGAAAATCTTGGCTCCACGAAGCCGATCAAAAATCTCGGTAATCAATGGCAGGGGGTACCGATTCTTAATTGTGATCTTGTTGAGACCACGGTAATCGATACAGGCTCCAGCCAGAGAGGTGGACTTACGAATAAACCCCTTTTGGAGGTTCTCTTTGATGTAGGCGGACATCGCCAAGGTCTCCAGCACTGACAGAGGGTAGACCCGACCCCGTGGAGGAGATGTTCCGGGCAGAAGGTCAATAGGGCAGTCGTAGGGACGATGTGGCGGCATGGTCTCCGCTTGCTTCTCGGAGAAGACGTCAGCATACTCTTGATATGGTGCTAGAGGTTTAGACGGTACCGGAGAAGCGGTAAGCACCGGGCGAGGTGACACCAAACAGCGAGACCGACACTCTGGCCCCATCGCAGGACTTCACCCGTCTGCCAGTCGAGCACCAGGGCATGGCAATGCAGCCACAGAAGACCCAGAAGGATGGACGAGGAAGACCGGGTAACATATAGAACGTAAGTCTCTCCTTATGAAGTGCCCCCACTTGAAGATACAATGGCTCAGTACAGTAACGGACTGGATCGCTGAGGATCTCCCCACTGACGGAGGAGATGGCCAGAGGTTTCTCCAGGGGAACCATGGGGAGATTGTGTTAAGACACCAGGGCAGCGTCCAAGAAATTTCCAGCAGAACCAGAGTCCAAGAACGCTGAAGTTTGAAAGTGGATCACAGTTTCAGTGCTGACCGGGACGGGTATGTTCAGACGAGGAGAGGAACTGTACACCCCTAGAGATGCCTCTCCCACGTAGCCTAGGTGCGCTCGTTCTCCCGGGCGCCATGGACGGAGCAGGCAACCCCTGAGGAGATGTTCAGGGCTGCCACAGTAGAGACATAGGTTCTCCTTACGCCGTCGGTTAAGTTCCTGCGGAGTCAGGTGGGCTCTATCCACTTGCATTGCCTCTTCCACGGCTGGCTGGGAAGGAGGCAGTGGAGGCCATAGAAACACCGGCGCAAGACTAGGTAGACGACGGGTTTGGCTCGGTTCCTGCTCCTGGCGGAGCTAATCAAGTCTCTCCGCGAAACGGATATCGATCCAAGTTGCCAGATGGATGAGCTCACTTAATGAAGATGGCGGATCCCGGGTGGAGAGGGCATCCTTAATCTGTCTGGAGAGGCCTTTCTTGAACGTGGCGCACAATGCAGCATCGTTCCAAGCCAACTCCGATGCTAGTGTGTGGAATTGCATCGGAGTAGTCACCCACGGAGGAGTTCCCCTGCTGCAGGTTCAACAGGGCAGTTTCAGCAGACGAAGCGCGGGCAGGCTCTTCGAAGACACTGCGGAACTCATGTAGGAATGTCGCCAGATCAGCTGTGACTGGATTACATCAGTCCCAGAGTGGAGTCGCCCAGGCCAGGGATTTTCCAGAGAGAAGACTGACCACGAAGGCAACCTTGGATCTTTCCAAAGGGAACTGACCAGCCATAAGTTCCACATGAAGGGAGCACTGGGTGATGAAGCCCCTGCAGGCCTTTGGGTCCCTGTCAAACTTTGTCGGCATGGACAACCGGAGTTTCGGGCCGACTGGAGCGACTACCACGGGAGAGACCACTGCAGCCGACTGCTGCTGCTGATAGTGGAGAGCTTATTGAGCTGCTGCGCTTGCTGCGCGATCTGTTTCGATTGCTTGACCACGACGGTGGTGATGTTGGAGATGCTCGGTAAAGACACCTTGGCGGGATCCATGGGGTAAGCCACGCCAGGGAGCGGAATCTAAGTAGGTCCCGGTATTCACCAGAGCCCGCCGCAAAGCGGGATGGACTTGCTGCGGCGGGAGTCTACTAGGTCACTACCCCTGACGTGACTTGCTTGTGGAGGCAGCCGAGGTGTAGCGCGGTACAAAATTATCAGGCAGGCTCGTAGTCGGGGACAGGCTGGAGGTCAGGACAGGCAGAAGGTACGGTACGCAGGAAATCAGAACAAGGCTCAGGTACGCTTTCTCAGTAGGCTAAGGGCACTAAAGATCCGGCAGGGTTACCAGGAAGAGGCCGGCTTAAATAGAAGCAGCGTCCGGTATTGGCCAATTACCAGTGCACTGTCCCTTTAAATTTCACACTGCCCCTAGGGGGCGGGGCCACGGGTAAGTGGACTTGGGCAGTGGCAGGGGGGGCGAGTGGACCCCCGACCCAACGTCAGGACGGGGCGCCGCTCGGCATCGGGGCACGGATGCGCCTGCGACCCGGGACGAGGGTCGCAGGGGCATCCGTGACAATATCATTGAGCGAGATGCATTACAATTTTGTGCAGAGAAAACCTAGAGATGTTGCAGATACCTCAACCAGATCACTTTCCATTACAGCTAAAAAATGAAGATTGCTGTAAATGCTTGATAAGGGTATTTTTTTTATTTGTGTTTTCCATTTGTTTTCACACAGTACATGTCACCCATTCAATTGGAGTGAATCAGTGAAAATTCCAGAGCGCATCTTACCAGTAGTTGACTTTACTATTATAGATTTGTGCGGATTCACAGTTAGTAAATTTTAACAGATTAGCTCATCTCTAGTGATACACTTCAGATTCAGATCGATGTCAAATTCGACTCAAATCTAATCAATTTTATTTGGGCATTACCAAAAAATCAACTATAAGCTTGATCCTAAATTGAGGTGAGGTTTTTTTTATGGAGTTTTAGGGGTTAACTCACCATTAAACAATGCTCCCAGTGTGATGATAATCCCAGTGCAGCATCACTTCCAGTTACCATAACATAGGGCCTCTGTTGTGGTAGCTGGAAGTGACTTCAGCTTGAATATTGGATGTCAAATAGTCAAATGCAATTTTCTCTATTGGACCAGGAACACAGTAGAAAGGCAGGTTAAAGAGGTTTGGCTGTCATAGACAGTGATGGCATATAAAAAGGACATGCCATCAAAGTCAGATAGGTGCTGGTCCCAAAAGTGGGAGTTCCGAATACAGCTGAGTGGTTGCATTCGGGTGTACTTGGACCTTCTATTAAAATAAATGAAGAGGGGCTACAAATGAGCAGTCACTTCTCCATCCTGAATGGAAATTTAATGGGCCTGTCCTACACATACAATAGGTGTGGGTTCCAGAGATGGACTGGCACCTATCTGACATTGATGTCATATCATCCTATTGATATGCCATCAATGTCTATGATGGCAAAACCCATTTATACACCAAAGTCCTAAACCCAATTTAGGATTAGAGTCAAGGTAATGGTTAGCGATAGGAATAGAGTTTGGAGATAGAAATAGCATTAGAGAAAAAATTTGGGTTGGGACATCGAACTGAACAGGGACTTTTTCAGCAAACCCTATTCATCACTATTTATGTATTAGCTCTCCTCCTTTTCTATACTACAAATATGTCATCAACATAGCTTCACCTCATAATAATGTTAAATACTATATTGGGATACCAGCCAATAAAATTGAATAGGAATTCAGATATGAGACATTGATCTGTGAGTACCGCTGGACAGTGAGTGCAGTGGAACATTAAAGAGGTTGTCTCACTACAAGGATTGCTTTTTATGTTAAAGAACCTGCAAAAACATGTCACTTTTTAATATGTGGCCATTAACAGTGTCCTACTATTCCTAGATATCTCCTCTAGTATGGGCTGCATCAGCTCCTCAGGTTGCTATAGCTACAGACCTGTGTGTTCTCTCCTGATAAGCTGCCAGCACTGGTCACTATAGCTACAGACCTGATGTCCTCAGCAGCTCATTACTGCAGGCCAGTATTAACCAGTAAAACCAGTAAACACAAATTCAAAAATAACACCAAGAAAACAGGACTGATGTAAGATAAATTGATGTAGTTTACCCCTTTAAGTTTACTCCTAAAAACCTTAACTCTAACTGAAATTTAGGGATAGAGTTACAGTTAGCATTAGGGATAGAGGGAATAAATGGGGCCTCGAGACATCCGAAACCCGAATGTTTTTATAAGTTTAACTGAACTAGTATTGAATTGAACAGGGCCGTATTCGCACAACATTAGTTATCTCTAGTCTCTTCATTATTATCCATTAAAAGAACAGCTCTTTTTATGCCCTATGCCACAAATACATCATCAATATAGTGTCATCACGTAACGTGCTGCATCTTAATGGCTACATTAGCATAGCGATTGTTGAAAGTATCAGTGACAGTCTGACGTTCACATCTGTTAAAAAAATTATTTATACATTAAAGAACAATGCAAGAAACTTTTGAATCTATAAAGAAAATTGTTCTTAATGCAAGAAATGTTTTTTTCTAATATTCCTAACTAGAGATGGGCGAATTTCTCAAAAATTCGATTCGGTCACTTCGCCGAATTTTCCGTCAAAATTCGTTTCGTTCCGAATTACTTCGGCACGAATCGCGTTAAAAAGCAGCTATTTCCGGGCTGCACAGAGCCTGCAGGGTGCTGTAGAACGTTTTTGCCATGCTTAAATATGCAGAGGGGCTTGGTTTGGTCTTCTACAATGTTGTGTTTTAGTTTTGACACGCAGATGACTGCCGCCGCTCTTAGAATCGCTTCACTATAAATTCCCTGGGCACTTAAGAGGGCAAAACTGACCAACAAACTCAAGCGGGAATGTAGCCTGATAAAGTCATTCCAGCGAAAGCTGAAAAAAAACAAGCTGAGAGCTCAGGTGGCAACATTAGTGACAGAGTGGCAGCAGCATGAGGTCAGGCAGTGGCACAATGACTTCTGGAGGTGGAAAAAACACGAGGAAGCCACAGAGTGGCACAATGACTGAGAGCGGAGGTCATGGCGGCGCAGTATGAGGTCGGGCAGTGGCACAATGACATTCTGGAGGCGGCAAAACAGTATTGGGCCCACAGAGTGGCACAATGATACAGTGTGGAGGTCACGACAGCAGCAGCATGAGTTTCAGGCAGTGGCCATGATATTTTGGAGGCGCAAAACAGTTTTGGGCCCACAGAGGGGCACAATGATACAGTGTGGAGGTCACGACAGCAGCGATGAAAGCAGTGCACAATGCATTTTGAGGGGCAAAACAGTTTAGCCAAAAGTGGCACAATCACACAGTGTGGAGGCCCACGGCGGCAGCAGTATGAGATCAGGCATTTGGCACCATGACATTCTGGAGGCGGCTAAACAGTATTAGGCCACAGAGTGGCACAATCACACAGTGTGGAGGTCACGGGCAGCATTATGAATCAGCGGGGCCAAAATGACTTCTGGAGGCGGCAACATTTAGGCACAGAGTGCACATAACGTTGGAGGTCACGGCGGCAGCAATATGAGATCAGGCAGTGGCACAATGACATTCTGGAGGCGGCAAAAGAGTATTAGGCCACAGAGTGGGACAATGACACAGTGTGGAGGTCACGACAGCAGCAGCATGAGATCGGGCCCAGTGGCACAATGACATTCTGGAGGTGGGAAAACAGGAGGAAGCACAGAATGGCACAATGACTGAGAGCGGTGGTCACCGCGGCAAAGCAGCATGAGGTCAGGCAGTGTCTCAATGAAACAGTGTGGAGGGCACGGTAGGAGTCACTCAGCAGCAATGAGGTCAGAGGGGCACAATTAACATTCTGGAGGTGGCAAAACAGGAGGAAGTCACAGAGTGGCAAAATGACTGAGAGCAGAGGTCACGGCGGCACAGCATGAGGTCAGGCAGGGGCACATGACACAGTGGGGATGACATGGCAGCAGCCACAGCAGCAGATTGAGGTCAGACAGTGGCACAATGACACAGTGTGGATGTCACGGCAACAGCAATTGCAGCAGCAGCATGGGGGTCTTTAGAGGGGGCACAATGACAGAGTGTTGAGGTGGGTGGCAATACAGTCCTGGTAAAGATGGTGGAAAGGCAGATGGAGAAACTGGCAGCAGATGGGTGGCATCGGGGCGGGTGGCGGAATCAGAATTGTGGCTGTGGCTTGTTTTTTGAACCAAGTCTGACGCATAAGGCATTGGTGTGTGGAAATCCTGGCAAATCCACACCTGATTCATCTTGACAAAGGTCAGTCGTTCCACATTTCCCGTGGACAAGCGGGTTCTCCTTGGGGTAACGATGGCCCCCGCCGCACTGAACACCCGCTCTGATGCCACACTACTGGCCGGGCAGGACAGCTTCTCCACTGCAAACTCGGCAAGTTGCGGCCACACATCCAGTTTGGCTGCCCAGTAGTCCAGCAGATCTTCTAACTGAGGTGGCAGAGTGCTGTCCAAGTAGGCCACAACCTGTTGGTTCAGGGACTGCTCCAGGTCCATGCTGCGTGCTGCTGCTGACGACTGCCCTCCTCACTAGGCGGGTGAAGGAAGCTGTCATCAGTGACTCCAGACTTAGGTTACTACTGATGGAGCTGGTACTGCCCCTACCCCCCCACCTTCCCCCAGCAGCCGCGGGCAGTAGTACGTGAGCGACTGAGGAAACCCCGGTCAGACCTGTCAGAGGAGGGACGTTTGCCGCCATAGGCAGGGGGCCAACTGATTACGGAGGATTTCCTATAGTATTTGAGTTAGTCCTCAATCTCCATAGCGGGGAAAAAGGGCCCTCCCATTTTGGATCGGTAGCGGGGTCCAATGGGGGTGGAGAGCCAGAAGTCAACCCTCTCCCGGGAAATGCTGTACTATTCGGCTGTCACTAGCCAGGCAAATTAAGCATGCTGCGGGCCATCTGCACAAGTGACTCCGAGGGGCCCCCTGCCCCATTTCCACTGTTTTACTCCCACAGTGCTTGGGGGTCATCTGGCCTCATCTTCCTCATCCCCACCCAAACCCCTCCAGCTGTCCTGCTCCTCCTCTCTTGTCACCTGGGTAGAAAATCCACTCATTTCACCAGACAATGCTTCTGCTCCAATTGTCCTCCTCCTCCTCCTCCATTTCAGTCCCCACCGGACTCATGTGGCCACGAGATTGTAGTCGCCACGTCTCCAGTCCCCTGCACAGACAGATATTTCAGCATCTGTTTCCAGGACTTGAAGCAGTGGAATGACGTTATTCATCCCGTAGTCCTGGCGACTGACAAATAACGTCGCCTCCTCGAATGGCCTCCAACAAAGGAGGTGTCACGCATGAGCTGCCACTGGCTGACATCAAATTTACACAGGGGAGTTCTTCTGTCTGCCTGGGATCATCAAAAAATCGTAAGGGGCCTTTCTCTGTTCATACAGTCGGTTCCAACATGTGCAGGCTGGAATTCCAGCGGGTGGAAACATCGCTTTATCAGAGTGGGGTTGGGGGAGGCCGTTCTGCCGCTGCAATTCGAGGAGGGTGTTCCTGGCTTTGTACGTTTGGATAAAGTGCATGCACAGTTTCCTGGCCATTTTCAGAATGTTCTGAAGATCGGTGGAAGACTTCAGGAACCTTTTCACAACCAGATTAAAACACATGCGCCATGCAGGGGCAGGGACCCCCCTCCTTGGTGCAGCGCGGCCACCAATGTTCCTCCCATTGTCCGTCACCATGGTTCCGATTTGCAGTTGGCGCGGAGAAAAGCCACACATCGATTTCTTGCTGCATGACGTGGAGCAGTTCCTCCCTGTGTGACTTCGTTCGTCAAGGTAAGCCGGGTGTAGAACTGCGTGACACCGCTGTGCCCTACACATGTGGTATGATGGAGCAGTACTTGTGGAGGCGGGAGATGGTGGTGGAGGAGGAGGAGGCGGACATTGGCGCGGTGCAGCAGTTTGACAACGTGGAGGAGAAAAGCGGCGTCTCCTGTCCAAGTTGTTGGTGTGCCGGGCTGGAGCACATTCACCCAGTGGGGGGTAAAGGAATGTTTCAGGCCTGACCGTAGTTACAAGCTCCAGACGTCCGTGCTTCCGTGCACCTTGGAACAAACCGATAAGCTCAAGGACTGACCCACCTTCTGTTCTAAATATTTATGAAGTGTGGTACTTTCCTTTTTGGAAAATAAATTACGGCTTGGAACTTCCATCTCGGGTCGGGCCAAGCCATTAGTTCTCTGAACGGTGCAGGTCTACCATTTGGAAAGGGAGGGACCTGCAGTTACCAACAACTTTGACAGGATTACGGTCAGTGCTGCACCTTAGGATGGTTTGGGCGCATACTGTTGTCTCTTTGCAATCGCCTCGCTGAACGACTGCTGGCGCCCTAAGTAGCGAGGAGCAGGGCATTGGACCGGGAGATGATGTCAAAGAGGAAAAAAGCTCCCTTCTGCAGAGGTGGTGGAGCCTTCACTGGCTGCAATGGCATGCATGCCACTGGGCGCTTTCTGCTGTTGCTGCGGCGGCAGGATGGACCACCACATCTGAGCCACGTTTCTCCCAGGCCACCGGATGGTGACCTTGCAAAGTGTTGACGCAGGGCCGTGGTTGGTCAACGTTAGTCCCTGGCCACGCTTCACTTTCCGCCCACAGATTCTACATATACCCATATTCGGCTCCTCCCGGGGTCTTAGCAAAAAAAACTGCCACACCGCCGAGTTTTCGGATTTTAACCGCCAACGCTCCGCACTGAGTGGGCTACTACCGCCGCTGCCTCGCTGAGCCCCTGTGCCGTACTTTCTTGGACCTGCGAAGCGGGGTTTTTTTTCCCATGGGCCTCTTGGCTCCCGACCTCACACTGCTGCTATCCTGCTGACTCACGGCCAAACGACCCACTTGCTGGTTGCGCCGCTTCTGACGCGCAAGCTGACCCCCTCTTCTCCTGACGATGATGAAGCCCTTGCCTGACCCGGCTCCCAAGTGCGGTCGGCTACATCATCATCTAAATTTTTGTTTCATTTGTCACTGCTGTCCTCATCACCGGTCTTGGTATTTCCAAGGCTGACCTCTCACAACATGACCTCCCATGCCACTCTCCCAAACTATACTTTGCCGCCCACTGCAAGACGCAGGGATATTGGCCCCATTTCTTCGCTGCCAATAGGGTGCTGACTGCCCTCCTAAAATTGTTCATCCTCGCTATATAGTGCGCTGAGCCCAGGCCAATAGTAGATCTCTGGCTGAGGGAAGGATGGGACAGAGGTGGGCTGAGGACAGGTGAGGGCCGCTGAATCCCCTCCCGGGCCATGCCACTAGGGTTGTGTCTGAGGTTCCACCGGCTCTTGGCTTGGGGGGTTTTCAGATGTCAACTGGGGGAAGAGGATGGGCCTAGTCAACCAATCAGAACCCCTTTGGGTTGCTGAACAACAAAACAGCCCCTAGATGACAGCGGCAGTTGTGGCCTCACCCAGGTGACCCTGCTTGCGACGTTCCCTTGCTGTGCTGCAAAACCCGGGCCTGTTCCAGGAATGTTTGTGGGCCCCTGCCACTCGCAGGTGCAGAGCCTGCGACTTCTCTGTCTGACATACTGTTTGTTCTAAAATGTAGAGACACTGTTTGATGATGATTTTCTGTATATGATAAATTTTACACCCTGTTTTTGACTCCAAATGAACCCAGTAACAAGCTTTGGGTAACCCTTTGGGTATAAATTGCGCTCCACAAAAGGCCAGGAAAAATTTACTTGTAGTGTCGTTTAAAAACACTGGGTGTTTTACTAAATGTAAAAGCAAAAAGCTTAATTAACCTTCGGACATGAAATTTGGCTACAGGAAAAATGTATATATTTTGGCGTTTAAAAAAAGACGGTTTATTTTTGTCAGCACACCAGCAAAACAAAAGCTTAATTAACCCTGGATGTAAATTGCGCCAAAGAATTGAGCCCACAAACTAGTAGCTTTGTGCGTGTTACAATGCGGGGGTTTTCTACGTCACACAACAAGAGATACAGTTGTAATTAACCTTTGCTTGTGACTTAGGCTACAGGAAATATGTTTATTTTTTGGCGTGAAAAAAAGAAAAGCGGTTTATTTTTGTCAGCACACCAGCAAAACAACGCTTAAAATTTAAACCCCCGGATGTAAATTGCGCCCAAAAAATTGAGCCGCACCAAACTAGTAGCTTTGTAGCGTGTTACAATTGCGTGTTTTTCTATGCACGCAACAAGAGATACAGTTGTAATTAACCTTTGCTTGTGAATTAGGCTACAGAAAAATGTTATATATTTTGGCATTGAAAAAAACGGTTTATTTTTGTCAGCACACCAGCAAAACAACGCTTAATTAACCTCTGGATGTAAAAATTTCGCCAAAGAATTGAGCAGCCACAAATAGTAGCTTTGTAGCGTGTTACAATTGCGTGTTTTTTTATGCCCCACAACAGAGATACAGTTGTAATTAACCTTTTTCTTGTGAATTAGGCTACGGAAAAATTTTATATTTTTTGGCGTTGAAAAAGACGGTTTCTTGCGGTCAGCAACCAGCAAAATAACGCTTAAATTTAAACCCCCCGGATGTAAATTGCGCAATAGAATTGAGCAGCCAAAAAAAGGAAGTGGTATTTGTATTGTAAAAACGCTGTTTCTTTAAATGAATACAACAGGAAATGGCTTTTGATCCCCTTGATATTGATGGGATATGCAGCTGCAGTGGACGCACACTGGATTTCAGATGCAATACCCCAAAAAATTAGAAATAGAACATTAAGAGAACAGTCTCTGAGACAAGCTGAGACACCCCACAGAAATCGCTATATAAAAATCAATTTTCAGTAAGAGCTATCACCGCGGCAGCACCCTTTCCCCGTGAGCAAGTGAGGGAGTCTAAGCTCCCGGCGTCGCGCCCGGACTTATATAGTGGGTGACGTCACAGAATCCCGCCGGGGCTCTGATTGGCTTCATCTCTGCACATGTCCTGCAGGCTATGCCCTTCTTCTCCCAGAGTGCTTTGCCCCCTGTAGCGCCATGTGCTCGGGAGCCATTTTATCAATCAAAAGCACACTTCGTTCACCCGAAGTACCCCAAAGTTCGACTTCGTTTCGAACCGAGTTTTCCTGAAAATTTTAAACGAATTCCACTTCGTTAGAATCGATTCGCCCATCTCTATTCCTAATGTATGTAACCCCCTCGAATGTACAGCGCCCTGGAATCAATGGCGCTTTAAAATAAATAATAATAATAATAATAATAATAATAGCTAGTGAACAACCATTCTAGCCATGATAGGACAAATTATATTATTATATTATTTTATAATAAAATTTATATATATATATATTTTATATATATTTTATATTTTTTTATTACCTTGTTGCGCTTTATTATGCACCATCATTACCAAATTTTAGTGAAACCGTTATACCACTGTGAAGTCTAAAGGCTCAATGTATCTAGAAAGTAACTAGCATATAGCAGTAATACATTTTTAAGAACTTTGCAATAATGTAGAAGTACTCTCCACGACAGCTTATTACATTGTGTTCTTCTTTTAAATTGCTTCACCTTAAGCCATTTGTATTCTATGCAAATTCCTGACAAATTAAGGAAATGCCTTTTTTCTGCTATGTATTTTTAAATAGCAATTCATTTCTACCAGTGAGTTATATTAAGAAAGGAGCTGACATGTTGATCCCCAAAGCTATGTAGCTCTTTGTTAAGTTATTGTTGCTTAAATAGAAAATTATAATTATGCATAAGAAATTGTAAGGCAAAATTAATAAATCATGACCCCTGCATAGTTACTAGCTAAGGAAAGAAGTAAAAAAATAAATAAATTAAGGAATAGCACATAGGTTTTATTTTACAATGTGGTCAATTGTATGTGGTCAAAAGTCAAAATTGTACATCAATACTATATCGACAGTTCAAAGAGTATTACAATCTCAAAGGGTTCTAAAAATAAATCTACAGACATAGATATCCAAAAACATAATAACCTCCTTGTTTTCCTAGTACTTGTCATTGTACTTTACATGTACAATATCAGGCAAATATTCTAGAACACCTCAATTTTTCCAGTTATTTTTTACATTAACACAGTACAAAACATAACATGAAATGGTTTAAATGTAAGTTAAAAACATAGAAATGATGTGAAATTTTAACCTCAAATTCAACGATAGTCTGACTTTCTGATTTCAACCAAAACATTTTTTTCACGGTAGACATCAAGGATAGCTGCTCGGAAGTAAAGAAAGCAAATTATGGTTAGAAATTGGATACAAACTATTTTTACATGTGTCTCAACTTTTAGAGAGTTCTTTCTAACCCCCTGATTCTATATAGCGAGTGTTGGAACAAACGGCATTGCAACACTCTCTAGAGCAGGATTTGGACAGTTTTGCTGTTCACGACAGAGTACATTGCTATCATAATGGCAAGAAAAATGCAATAACAAAAGACAAATAGACAATTATAACTCTTAGTTTTATAGCGTAAGTCTATCTTATGTTAAAGGACCGCTTGAGAAAGGATGGCTATAGCAGCGCCCCGACAGCCTCCGTCTGTTGCCTCTAGCAACCACCTTTATCAGAGTTCTTTTAGTATTACGGGGAGAGGTGTGGCGTGGGACTTGTGGTACATCGGTAGTAAATAACTGGAAACAACACAACACTGTTCTGGGATCTATGAGGTATTTACTTCTGATCTCCAGCAATTACTTGAAATTCACTTCAGTTGTCTACAAGTCAGCATTCAGTCACATCAGCAATCGCACAGTTACGAAGAGCTCCCTTTTAACCTTCCACTTCTGTGCTGTGTGACTTTTTGACGTAGCTCATAAAACTAGTCACTGCAGGCTACCTGCTGTTCTGTGTAGCTGCCTGTCGGCTCGTTACTTTATCTCCTGGATCTCCTGCTGTCTCTAGAAGTGAAAAACTTTCTCCAGCCTCCTCCCTGGTTTCCTATGCTTAAAAAACTATAAGGCTCTGTCTACACTGCACAGAAAAACGTCAGTTTTTTCAGCGTTTTTCGTTTTCTAAAAACGCTGGAAAAACGACTGTAATCATCTCCCATAGATTTCTATTGTAAAACCCTCCTGCTGTCTCCACTGAGCTTCTTTTTTCTGCTCGTTTTTTTTATTGGTCGTATTTGCAACATGCTCTAAAAAATGCCAGAGCCGGGCAGAAAATTTACTACAGGAGTCTATGGAAAGCGATGGACGTCTTTTGGCGTGTTTTTTGGCGCGTTTTCGCGGCGTTTTTTGCCGCGATTTTTCAATGAAAACCCTCCCAGGAGACCCAAGTCCCACCTATAGTGGGTGTAACAAAGGTTATATCTTATCAAATCTGCATACAAGTGTCTGATGAGTTCTTTTTTGTACCTTTTTTAATAAAACGATCATGCTTTGGCCGCTAACGATTTTTGCGCAATTCATATATTTTTCGCAAAAAATACGTTTTTTATGGATTTTGGCGTCAGAATCCATTTCTTTGCGGATTTTGGTCCTGAAATCTTTTTCTTAACATATTTTGACACTAATAAAGTTATCTCGCTTCTGACGCCAAAAATACATTTTTTTACGGATTTTGGCGCCAGAATCCATTTCTTTACGGATTTTGGTGCTAAAATCCCTTTCTTAACATATTTTGTCGCTAATAAGTCTATGTTACTTTTTGTACCTAATAAAACTACATGTTTTAACGATTTGGTTTCAATTCCTTTACTGAACATATTTTGGCCCTAATAAAGTTATCTCGCTTCTATCGCTAAAAATAAGTTTTTTTTACGGATTTTAGCGCCAGAATCCGTTTTTTTTACGGATTTTGGCTTTAAAATCCTTTACTGAACATATTTTGGTGCTAATAAAGTGATCTCGCTTCTGACACTAAAAACAGGTTTTTTTAACGGAATTTGGCGCAATAATGCGTTTTTTTGGGGGGATTTTGCCGCTAAAATCCTTTTCTTTACAGATTTTGACGCTAATACAGTTATCTTGCTATATGGAAAGATAATGTGGGTTTTTGTGGATTTTGGTGCAAGAATCTGGTGCAAAATTTAATAAAGTAGTAGCACGCAGCAGCACACAAAGGACAATGTGCTCAAAATGGCTACAGTGATCTAAAGGAAGTGACTACTTAACATGTTAACTCCACCTGTAGGGTGTAGTTTATATCCAATGGCTTAATTTGTGCATACATTAAAAAGCAGAGCAAAGACGCTCCAAAAAACACTTCAAAAAACGCTCCCAAAAACGCACCGAAAAACGCGCCAAAAAACGGACGTTTTTTCAGCTGCTTTTGACAGGCAGTGGACAGAAAACTCAGTTTCATGAACATTTTTTGTAATTCTTTTTCAGGTCGTTTTTTTGTCCACTGCAGGGTAGACATAGCCTTACTCCAATCGGTTCCCACACCCCCTTACAGTTGTATAAAAAATGGCAAGAAAGCCAAGGTGGTAGTCAGTTTCCTATACCATAAAAGGCATTTGTAAACTGGGATAAACTCTAATAGGAAGAGTTCTAGCAAACCAAAGGCCACTACAAAACTAGATGAAATATTTTTGAGAGCCAACAATTTACGCGATTTGCGCCACAGTGCAGAGTCTTCAGCCACAACTTGCAGCAAAAAGTAAACAAGTTTCCATCTCAACTGTGATGAGAAGACTTCTACCTGCAAGTTTGACAGGTTGAGTATGAGTAAGAAAGCCACTGTTAAGATTGCAAAATAAAAGAAAGGCTTGCCTGGGCTAAGCAGCACCTACATTAGGATATTGAAGAGTGGAAGAAGGTCTTAGGAACATGATGAATCAAACTTTTCAATCTTTGGTAAATCAAACAGGGTTTTGTACATCATCGAATAGGAGAAAGGATGGTTTTGAACAATTGGAGGAGGAATTGTGATGTTCTGGGGCTCTTTTGCTGGATTTAGAGTTGGCAACTTGCATAAGGTGTCACTGGACAACAAGGGCTACCATATCTTTTTGATGCATCATGTCATGCAGACCAATTTGATGCAGTGTGCAGCGTATGGTCTGAGTACTGACAGGCTGACCCCTCCACCTTTTTAACTTCTGCAGTAATGCTGGTAGCACTCAAACGTCTATTTTAAAAAGACAATCTTTGAATATGACACTGACCACGTGCACTCAACTTCTTTGGTTGACCCTGGTGAGGGCTGTTCTGCGTGAAATATGTCTTGTTAAACTGATGTATGGACTTGGCCACTGTGCTGCAGTTCAGTTTCAGGGTGTTGGAAAACTTTTTATAGTCTACGCCATATTTATGCAGAGCAACAATGCTATATTTAAGATTCTCAGAGAGTTCTTTTGCCATGAGGCGTCATGTTGAACTTCCAGTGACCAGTGTGAAAGAATGTGAGAGTGCTAATGACAAATTTAGCATGCTTGCTGAACATTCATACCTGAGATCTTGTAACTCTAACGAGTCACATGACACCATGGAGGGAAGATGGCAAAGTGGGCACAATTTGTCCATTTTTACTTATGGGTGTACTCACTTTTGTTCCAGCGGTTTAGACATTGCTGGCTGTGTGTTGAGTTATTTTGAGAGCACACCAAATTTACCTTTATACGAGTTGTACACTGACAACTTCATATTGTGTCAAAATTGCAAATCTTCAGTGATGTCCCATGAAAAGATATAATACAATAATTACAACAATGTGAGGGATGTACTCACTTTTGTGAGATACTGTATTTCTCCTTGAGGTTTGTACTTTGAAGAGGCAAAATCTAGATTTAAAGGGACTGTCCACCTTAAAATGTTTATAATGTCTTTACTTATTATGTGTATCATCGGAAATCATATAATTTTCTATTATACATATATTAAACATTTTGCTCCTGTACCTTTTTGTATCAATGCACTCTACATAACAAGAAATAAAAAAAAAATTGTATAGCTTACATTCCTGTACATGGTTATGGCTGCCATGGAGTATCTGTATGTACTAAACATGTGACCTCCGGGGGACAGCAGAAGGGTCATGTGACATCTATGGGGGAACTTAATAAGAATAATGGTGGAGTAATTAATCTAGTTATTAAAGCAACTTTTTACTATGTATAGTCACTTGTATAACTGCAGTCTCTCCATGGGATATCATGTTGTTAATAGAGTTAGCTGAAAACAAAACACAAAAAGCAGAAAGATGAAACTCAGTATGTGAGCAGCTTCTCCACAAACACTGAAAGACATAAACTACTCTTACCTGGTATTCCAGGGGTCACATGACCTGTGTGGTGGTCACATGATAAGACGCTGCTGGAGGTGGTAATACTGGAGAAGTTCTGCTCCTCCATACACTACTGTTACCTGGATACCAGGGTCACACGACCTGTGTGGTGGTCACATGATAAGATGATGCTGGAGGCAGTAATACTGGAGAACTTCTGCTCCTCCATACACTGCTGTTACCTGGATACCAGGGTCACATGACCTGTGTGGTGGTCACATGATAAGACGCTGCTGGAGGTACTAACACTGGAGAAGTTCTGCTCCTCCATACACTACTGTTACCTGGATAGCAGGGTCACATGACCTGTGTGGTGGTCACATTATAAAATGCTGCTGGAGGTAGTAATACTGGAGAGGTTCTCCTCCTCCATACACTACTGTTACCTGGATACCAAGGGTCACAAAACACGTGTGTGATGGATCATATTTGTTCATACAGTTGCTCAATGGGAGCCATTACTATGGACAGAAATGTGGGCTGTTTCACTTTTTTCTAGATAGGTCAAAAAATGTATTTCAGCAGCAAAATTTAGAACCCAAAACAAGAAATAAATGCTGAGTGCATGCCAACAAGACCTCGATCATGGTCCACAATTATAGAAAAAGTATGAAGAAGGCAGCACTTAAAAAAATAATGACAATTTATTTACCCAACAGCAGCAACGTTTCGGCTCTAAACAGAACCTTTCAGAAAGGAGAAAGGTTCTGTCTAGAACCGAAACTTTGCTGCTGTTGGGTAAATACATTTTAGTTTTTTGAAGTGCTGCCTTCTTCATACTTTTTTCTAGATAGGGGCCTTCTGCATTGGTAAAATAGAGGTATGAGATTTGAATTTTTAATACATGTATAATAGAAAATTATATAGTTTCCTATTATATGTATAATACAAAAAAACATAATAAACACATCATAAAATGAATAACTCCTTTAATTTGTTGAAAAAAGTTAATCCATTATTTGTATACATCTTAATTTTTTTTTCTAATTCTTGTTTTCTTTCATTTGAAAGTACTTTTGGGACATAACACTGTAAATATCAATAAAAACTGAAAAATTGACATGCTCGAAAACGTTTTACTGGTATCTTAGTTGGAAATGTCACCTACGTGTTTAGTGCAAGATTGATGGAAGGTGCAAGCAATATATGTATTACTATCCCCCTCCCATATTTGAGGAACATAAAAATAATGAATAGAAATACCACTATATTTCCCTAAATAATAGCGCTATTCAATGCTAAGTAAAAGTTTCGTACTCACTTGTCATACGGTAAGCAAATGGTGCCATATGATACCCACAAAAAAAATAATGCTAAAGCTAAAAGTTTAAGATAAAAACAGGTGGTTGTAGACTACATGAGTTGAAGATGGGTTAGTAAATACCTTTAAATGGTAACAGTCATCAAGTTAGTTGTTTTTTTATCATGATTTTGTACAAAATTAAAATTGCTATTTGTTGATATTGGTTTAACTGGGTGGGCTGTGACAATATCAGTTTTATACATATGATCAGATAATAGATGTCGAAAATCTGACACTTTTTGTGTGATGGCTGTTCAACCATCAAATATTCTGAAATCATAACATAAAATGAGTAACTGGTTCTGAAACCCCAAAAGGCCAACTCAGAATAAGAAAAAAAATTAAGATGAAAGAAAATGAAGCAGATAATTAATAAAGATAAAGCAAGTCCTTCCAGATAACATCAGAAAGAGCTGCCGTAAGTCGTAAATCCCTGTCTATGATGTGAATAGCCACGTATCTGGGTCATGTACTTTATACACAATGTACCAGAAAAAAGAAAATACAGCCATCTTCTGGTGCCCAAAGGAGCCGCTGATCCTGGCACATGTGTAGAGCAGTATAGGGACATGTAGTACCTCACTGTACTGTAGAGGCGCTAGTAGACTGCCAATCACTGCATGTGCCTCACTAATGCAGGAATGCACGAAACTCCATACCAAGGGATGGTGTAGCAGTAGATATAAGCAGAGTTATCCTGCACGCACAGTCCAGTATATATAAAATCTAAAAAAATGTATTAAAGGCTAGTATAAACAAACACTCATAACATGAGCAATGCAAAAGGTAGTAAAATGGGAGACATACAGAGGAGCTTTCCTGCTAACGCGTTTCGGGCAAAGTTAGCATGCTCTTACTCATAGCGATCGTGCTAACTATGCCTGAAGCGAACGATATGAGAAAGGGCACGCTAAATTTGCCTGAAACACATTAGCAGCAAGTCTCCTCTGTATGTCTCCCATTTTACTACCTTTCGCATTGCTCATTTTATGAGTGTTTGTTTGATTAACCCTCAATAAATGTTTTATATATACTGGACTGTGCGTGCTGAATACCTCTCTGCTTAAATCTAATGCACCTCACTAACACATATGAGAGTAGTACAGGACATGTAGCACCACACAGTACTGCAGAGAGGAGATACTAGACCACAAATCACTGCATGCACCTCACTAATACATGTAAGAGCAGTACAGAACATGTAGTACCACACTGTACTGTAGGGAGGTGCTACTGGACCACCAATTCCTGCATGCACCTCACTAATACATATAAAAGCAGAACAGGACATATAGTACCACACTGTACTTTAGAGGCACTACTAGACTGTCAATCATTGCATGCACCTCACTAATACATGAAAGATCAGTACAGGACATTTAGTACGTAACGCACTGTCCTGTAGAAAGGTGCTACTGGACCATCAATCACTCCATGCACCTGAATAATACATGGAAGAGCAGTACAGGACATGTAATACCACACAATACTGTAGAGAGGGGCTACTAGACCACCAATCACTGCAAGCACCTCACTAATACATGTAAGAGCAGTACAGGACATGTAGTACTGCACTGCATTGTAGGGAGGAGCTATAGACCACCAATCACTGAAAGCACCTCACTAATACATGTAAGATCAGTACAGGACATGTAATACTACACTGTACTGTAGAGCGGCTACTAGACAGCCAATCACTGCATGCCCCTCACTTATACATTTAAGGGAAGTACAGGACATCATGTTCAAATAATCAATGAAATAATTGACCAGAAAATTAGAACTATTACTTCAAACAATAATTTCTATTCTAAAACTTAACCTTTAATTCAGTTATATATATATAAAGTCAAAAGCAATAAACATATGTTAAGAACAACTATCACTTCATAATTATTAATGCACATATGGTGAACTGACTAAAAAATTTTATTGGATTTAAATGTCATAAGTTCAACCATAGCAGAAAATACCAATGGTAAACTCACGATTAGAAGTCCATCAGTCGAGTCTTTTCCATTATTCGGAAATCAGGTAGGCCGCCTATGCTCCACTGTGCAAATGAATCAAAGAATGAATCAAATTGGTGATAGATGGAGACACTCTGAAGGGGATATTGATAATTTGAGGGTGAGCCTTTCTTTGGCGATGTCCCCACTGTTTGGAATGGGAAATTAAGGGAGAGCATAATATCACAATATTCCCTTCAGAGTGCCTCCATCTATCACCAAATTGATCTTTGAATCATTAGCACAATGGGGCATAGATGGTATACCTGATTTCCGAATAATGGAAAAGACTCGTCTGATAGGCTTCAAATCAGGAGTTTGCCAAAAGAGTACATGCAGTACCATACTGTACTGTAGAGAGGCACTACTCAACTGCAAATCACTGCATGCACCTCACTAATACATGTAAGAGCAGTACAGGACACATATTACCGTACTGTACAGTAGAGAGGCACTACTAGACCGCCAATCACTGCATGCACTGCACTAATACATGTAAGAGCAGTACAGGACATGTAGTACTGCACTGTACTGTAGAGAGGAGCTCCTAGACCGCCAATCACTGCATGCACCTCACTAATACATGTAAGAGCAGTACAGGACATCTAGTACCGCACTGTACTGTAGAGAGGTGGTGCTAGACCACCAATCACTGCATGCACCTCAGTAATACATGTAAGAACAGTACATATAGTACCACACTGTACTAGACCACTGCTACTAGACAAACAATCACTGCATGCACTGCATTAATACAGAAGTTTTACAAGTAAAATGTTTCTGATAATTGGTTGAATTTTCCATCAGTCACATAAGCTGCAGATCAGCAGTGTCCGTGACGTTGTATGGTGAGTGTGATTGCAAAATACAATGTCCCTGGAAAGACCACTGTATGGTGGAAATATTGTATCCTGAGACCACTGTAACTTGAGGGACCGCTGTACATGGATTTGTTTGTCAGGGCATTCACTCTGGGAATACAGTGGTCACTTCTGATTTTTCACCCAGATTAGAGAAATAGCAGCTCTGGAATCAGAAATTGATTTCTATTACACCCTGCTAAGTCATTATTTTGTTAGTTAGGGAATCAAATTACTGCCAAGTTTAAGATTGACAGCAACTTAGAATGATTTTTACAGATTTGCTTACATCCACCTTTCCATTGTGCCACTATAAAAACAAGGACAAGCAACATTCCCATTGTCAGTTTTCAGGACACCTCTAAGTGGCTCATGGGGGAAGAAGGGTGATGAGAATAAAAAGAGATTCAGATATCAGGAAATAAAGTTTCTTCAATTTTAAAATAAACTTTCTTCATCAATTGCTTGTGTTTTTCAAGATTTCTGCTTGCTTTCATTCAGTAGGAACCTTTATTGTTTACTTCTATCTATCATGGTGATGTGCTGATCACACAGGTGAGTGTTTCATTACAGGACTGATCTCTGTAATTGCAATGAACCAAACACTTGTGTGTCCACTACAAGACCCAGACACATTTTTAACCCCTTAACGATGTTGCAGATCGTTAATCTGCAACTTCACTGCAGATAGAAGGGTTTTGCATTTCCCAGTGCCACAGTCATTCTCTGTTCCTAGAGCAGTCTCTGCAAGCGCTGGGAAGCAGAGGACACCTCTGATCGCCAGGGGTTTAACCTTTTGATTGCCGCGATCACTGACCATGGCAACAGCAAAGGGAATTCCCCTGCTTTGTCGGACGATCGGGACTCCCGGTGACCCAATGGAGCAGGAGAACATCTGTACATTCAGCCCTGGGGACCTAGAGTAGCCCCAGGGCTATTTGTTAAACAAGCCTGCAGTCAGGGCACCCTGTGTGCTGCCCTGACTGCTGCCTGTGTCACACTGACACAGTGATGTATTAACATATTTATATATGCTAAAATATTAGACTCTTAGGGGCCGTTCACACGGCTTATTTCGGGCACGGATTCCAGCCGTACTGCGTGCCGTACTGCGCTGCAATACGGTTGGAATCCGTGCCAGCCATTACGGTAATCCACAGTTCTCATAGAGAACTGTGGATTCCGTCTCTCCTCCCCGCTCGGTGAATACGCCGGGGCGGGGAGAAAGTGACATGCACATTATCCCGGCGGGATACGCGCCCTGGATAATGCATGTCTATGGGGCCGGCGAGCAGCTGCCCCCGCCCCGTACTCAAGCCGTAAGTGCGGGCGAAATCCGTCCCGCAATTACGGCTTGAATAAGCCGTGTGAACCCCGCCTTAGGGAGACATGTATGGAACTAGGCGGATCAAAGTGCACTTTCGCATCTATTTTTCAGTGTCAAATGTGCCTGAATCTATTAAAGTTTTTTTTGTGCGTTCATAAATGGTGTCTAAAGTTCGACGGGCCTCGCCTGTGTGTTTGGCACATTGTGAAACGTAGGCGCATAAGTTATGCACCAAACATGTGTAAAAGCTATAGATAGGCTGGAAATAAAAGTCATCAGAATAGCATGTCAGTGAATAGGAACAATTGGACTGATCCTGCTTGGTGGATGACAGGTCCCAGCCAGACCAGTGCTGTGCTGGCTCTTGCTGTATGTAGAATAAAGGGTGAGAGCAGTAAAAATAAATTTCAAATTTAATGTAGTAAAAATTAAAAATGTAAAAATCTGAACAACAACATCAGTGGGTTATTTAACATAAAATTTGTTTTATATTCTATTAATTTTAAATACTTTTGATAGGAGAGATTTTTATATTTTTGGGATATTATAGATTTTTATATTCATTTTATATGATAACATTTTTTAATATATTTAAATGATTTAATTTTATTTAGTTTGATAATTATCATAAATTACTTTTTATTAATGTACTGGTGTAAGTTGAGAAATATTGAACATTTTTTGCCCTTTACAGCAAATCTAGCTCCACTTTGACTCCTCAGGCTCAGGCAGACCACATTGGTATAGGTCTGCCTGTCCGAGCAGTAATACGCCTAGTTTGCCGACCCACATTCATATATGTGTCTAATATTACGTGTGTTGTGCCACCCCCCCCAGAAACACCCCAGAACGCCCCCTCATGTTAGGTGCAATTTTATTATTATTATTTATTATTATTAATTATTTTAAAGCGCCATTGATTCCAGGGCGCTGTACATTCGAGGGGGTTACATACATTACATAAGTCAAACGAGTACAGTGATAAGGGATAATGACAATTGGCACAACAGAGGGAGAGAGGACCCTACCCGCGAGGGCTTACAATCTACAAGGAGGGGGGAAGAGACAGGAGGTGAGGGGCAGACATGTCTGTGGAGGAAGTAGTGACAAGTTTAGTGAAGGTTATAGGCAAGCCTGAAGAAATGGGTTTTCAGGTTGCTTTTGAAGCTGGTGAAAGTGGAGGAGAGTCTGATTTGTTGGGGCAGTGAGTTCCAGAGTGTGGGTGAAGCACGGAAGAAGTCTTGGAGACGGTTGTGTGAGGAGCTGATAAGGGGAGAGCAGAGGAGAAGGTCCTGTGAGGAGCGGAGAGTGCGTGGGGGGAGATATTTGGAAATTAGGGCAGAGATGTATGGAGGGGAGAGGTCATGGAGAGCCTTGTAGGTCATGGTTAGTAGCTTGAAATGAATTCGCTGGGCAATGGGAAGCCAGTGAAGGGATTGGCAGAGGGGAGAGGCAGAGGAGTAGCGAGGAGAGAGGTGGATAAGACGGGCAGCAGAGTTAAGGATGGATTGGAGGGGAGCGAGGGTGCTAGCTGGGAGGCCACTGAGAAGGATGTTGCAGTAGTCTAGGCGGGAGATGACAAGGGCATGGACCAGCATTTTTGTAGTGTCATAGCCGAGGAACGAGCGGATGCGAGAGATGTTTTTCAGGTGGAGGCGGCAGGCAGAGGTAAGGGTTTGGATGTGTGGTTTGAAAGATAAAGCAGAGTCTAGGATTACCCCAAGACAGCGGACTTGTGGGACCGGTGAAAGTGTAGAGCCGTTGACTGTAATAGAGAGATCAGGGGCAGGGGTAGAGTTGGATGGTGGAAAGATGATGAGTTCTGTTTTCTCCACATTTAGTTTTAGGAGACGTGATGAGAAGAAGGAGGAAATGGAGGACAGACAGTCAGGGATCCGGGTGAGTAGAGAAGTGACATCTGGGCCAGAGATGTAGAGTTGGGTATCATCAGCATACAGGTGGTAATGAAAGCCATGTGAGGCTATGAGCTGACCGAGGCCAAGGGTGTAGATAGAGAAGAGTAGTGGACCCAGGACTGACCCTTGGGGGACACCAACAGAGAGTGGCCGGGGGGAGGAGGTGGTGCAATAAAAAGTATTGAGTCTTAGGGGCCATTCACACAGTGTGTTTGGATCCGATTTTGGATCCGTGTCGGATCCAAAAACGTTGCTGCAATCGGATCCTAAACAGATCCAACACGTAGCCAACATGCAGGATGTAGTAGGATCACACCCTATAGTTAAAAATAGCACTCCTACTGCATCTTTAAAACCAAGAATTGACATGTCAATTCTTGGAACAGATCCGAAAGACGGATATGAAAGACGAAGTGAGACACACATTGGCGATCACTCGTGTGCACGCCGATGCGTGTTTCATATTAAAAGCAATGTAAATCACATTGCAATTTGTTAGATGTGTGTTTGGTTCCGTCTAGGGTCCAGCAGATGGATCCAAACACGTATCTAAAAGCGTATGTTCACATGTACACATGTTCACATGTACCCAACACACCGTGTGAACATACACTTACGAACAATGTGCATAACACATTTGTTTGGTGCATTAAACATCGTAGCCAGCTCACTTTGACACATTTTAAGCCAGAAAAGGGTGAAAAACACAATCATAGATGCCTCCCTAATAGTAAAAAAAAAAAGGAAAATAGTTCTCCCTTCATTGGATTATACAAAAAAGTAAAAAAAACATAAATATGTAAACATTTAAATAATAAAATCAAAAATAAATATTGAATACAAAATTATTGTTCCTAAATTACACAAAACCTACACACATTAGGTATGTATTAATCTAACAAGTTATTTAGTGTGAAATGTGAATGGTGTAAAAAAAAATTGGAAAAAAACCAAATTGAAATAAATTGAAAATAAAGTCTGCAATAATTTATATGTGAACTCAAACTATGCCCCCCAAAAGTACAGCTTCTCCCACATAAAACGAGGCCTCATTCAACTGCGTCATTGAAAAGTTATAAGGTTACAATTGTTGAAACTCAAGGAGGCAAAAATTAAAAAATGTGCTGTCATTAACCCCTTCATGACATTGGCCATAAGCTTACATCCAAGTCTAAAACAGAGTTCGCACAATTGCTGGGATATGTCAGCTGTACATTACAGATGACATCCTGCAGCATCGGCCCCTACTGGAGATTACTCTGGAGGGGCCATGGAGGGGGGGAGGGAGGGAGACAGGCGATTAACCCCTTAACCGCTGCGATCTAACGCAATCGAGGCAGCTAAGGAAAAGACAGGGGGTGCTCCCCTGTCTCTTGCACAGCAGCTGCAATATAATCACAACTGCTGCAGTCTTACCTGGTAGCCTGAGTGCCTGAGAAAGACATCACGATTACCCGCCATGCCCTGTGGGCAAGGCCGGGCATTGTGATCGACAGTCGCCATGGAGAACAGCAGTCCTGAAGATCACTGTTGTAAGACCCTTCGGGGAAAAGTAAATAAACTGTGAAAAAGTAAATAAAAGTTAAAAAAGTAAAACACAAACAATAAAATAAAAAACACGTACACCGCCCCAAAAAAGGTCAAAAATAAAGTACGCATATATGATGAAAAGATAATTTTTGTTCATCCTGCAGCACATAAAATGGAATAAAAAGCGATAAAAAACTCATATCAATGCCAAAGTGGTACCAATGAAAACATCAGTTCATCCCACAAAAAAAACCTTACACAGCTCTATATGCAAAGCAATTAAAAGGTAATGGCTATCAGAAGACAACGATGTATAAATATTGCTTTACATAATAAAAACACTTTTTTTAAGCACTTCAGCATAAAAAAAATATATAAATTGGGTATTACTGTAATCATATCGACCCACAGAGTAAAATGAATAGGTCTCGTATAATGCACGGTGAGCGCTGCAAAACATAAAAATAAAAAAACAATACTAGGATTTCAGTATTTTCTTCATGCTAGCTTCCAAAAAATTTATTTAAAAGCAATCAAAAAGCCTTATCCCCCCAAAAAATGATACCAATAAAAATGTCAACTCATCCCACAAAAAACAAGCCCCTACACAGCTCCATACACAGAAAAATAAAAAAAGGTATAGCTCTCAGACTATGATGATGTAAAAATGTGTTTTCCCTTTTGAATAAAAGTGCTTTTATTGTGTAAAAAGCATTAAAACATAAAAAATATACAAATTGGGTATCACTGTAATCATATCGACCTGCAGAGTAAAGCTAATATGTCCTTTAGACCGCACGGTGGCCACTGTAAAAAATAAAAAACGCTACCAGGATCGCTGTATTGTTCAAAATACCTCACAAAAACCTTAATGAAAAGTGATCATATTCACCACATAATGGTAATAATAAAAACATCATCTTCTCACCAAAAAATAAACCTATAATCAGCTCTGTATACAATATAATAAAATAAAGTTATGGCTATCAGACTATGACTATTTTTTCTAAATGCATTTCTATTATGTAAAAGTAATAAACATAAAAAACTACCTGTATCCTTGTATCCTATGCCCAGTTATTGGTGTTCGCTCCTAGCGTGTCAACCATTCCTTTGTATTTTCAGGATCAAGATCCTACCTTGTGTGCCACCTGCCCTGACCGTATGCCTGAACCTGACCTCACTTGTACGCTGCTAGCCTTGATTGACTTATTATTTCACAAACAAAGACTGTGCAAAAAGTGGCTTTTATCAAAATTATTATTTTACTTATTCACAATGTGCATGGTATGCACATGTATGCCAAATTTCAAATAGGTGTGCCATTTCTAGTTTGTGTGGTTAATGGAGGGTTTATAATCACCTGTGCATTCAAGGTTCCTACATATCAGAGAAAGAGTCCTACAGAGCGCATGCTTGAGAAAGGAAACAGAGATTTCCGAAACGTCGCACAGCATCCAGCATGAAGCCTGATGGCTCATATGAACGGCTCAATTACTGGATCATTTGTTCCTAAGGAATGTTTAAATATGCCTGAATAAGCTACGCTGTACAGCTAAGGACTTATTTATCTTCACTACAGTGACTATTTGGGATATGTTGGCATTGTAGCTAATTATGCATATACCATGCACATTGTGAATAAGTAAAATAATAATTTTGATAAAAGCCACGTTTTGCACAGTCTTCGTTTGTGAAATAATAAGTGAATTAAGGAGAGGCTACTATGAAGTTTCTGTGAAATTAAGTCAGTGCATATGAAGATATATATGGCACTTGTGTGATATATTATAGCATTGACTGACTACCTGCTCCATTCTGACTACAACATTGCCAACACACAAAACTCTACCAAAACCTATTGGTTATAACCAAATTTTATTGAACCAAGAAAATATAAACAAAAAAGCAAAACACCAAAATCACAAATATACATGTATATAGCTAAAAATGGGAGTGCTATGGAACACTGATGCCACTAGGATGTATGCATATTAATATGGTATAACTGAAACATAAAAATACATCATAATAAGTAAATCATTACCACAATAGGAATCAACAACAGCAAGCATACAGACCCAATTGGCAGCACAAGGAACCCCAACACACGTTTCCTCCAACACCTGGCTTTGTCAAGTGGTAACACTAATCAATCTCAAACCTTGTTATAAAGTGGAGCTAACCAATAAAATGATGAGAGAACAGCTGTAGACAATATAGTTCTGTTACCTCATGGTCCCGGCATACAAAAGGCCAATCAATGTCTCCCTTAGGTTAGATCAGCACATACCGCAAATTAAAAGTGGTAAGTCAAAAAAGATTCCAATGAGATCTGTTAGATGTTCATAATAATCAGATTTATAAATGGCACCAGAAAAAACTGCATGAGAGAGGACGATCAGCGTCAGTATCAACAGGGATATACAGAGTGGGGCACAGGTGCGCCCGCAGTCCGACATGTCACATGCTGCTTCTCCTAACCTCCTTACTAAGTCAACAGGTTTTTGTTCAGGCCCTTAGTGATAGTTGTGCAATAGCTGTACCGTCTATTAGTATCATTCTCTCTATGGGCCACATTTATGAAAACCGTTTAGGTCTAAAATTCACTTTGTTGCCCATAGGTTACTAAGTTTTAGACCTAAACAGTTTTCATACATGTGGCCCTATGTCTAATCAACTATGCAACAAATGGAACTGAAGAATGTTGGCTTATGTATCCTATCTACTTTTAATGAAGCATGGGGGCATAGGCCAGAAGACACCTGGCACAGGACGAGACATCAGTGTCATCTGTTTCATCTATGACATTGGAAGTGTCTGTGACAGCAGAGACGTGTGACATCAGAGCCTTCCTTACTAAAAAAAAATGGAAATCTAGGCATCTACAGTAGAGGAATCAAAAGATAAACTAAAAACTTATAGATCATCTGTCTCTCTATGTCACAATCCTGACAGTGTGCATGTCATACACACTATGCATATAAAGTCTATACATGCCCAGTGTGTTGTAATCTTATCATCGCACTCATGCATGTGTGGTCACATTTAAAGGAATCACCGGCCATATTGTCTGAGGGCAGAACCATACATTTATATTGAAGCATTCTGTATGCTAATATTAGAGCAAAGACTATTGAAAACCTGGTAATTATCGTGGGTGGTCCCGCTCCTCGGCCCGTGGGCCGCGGGCGCACCCGTGGCCGCCCCCCCGGGTGTTTGCCGGGGTCGGGTGGTGCCGCTGGCCGCGGGACGAGTGGTGGGTCCGCAGCACTCAGAGACTCACCTGACCTCGTTCCTGTCCCGTCCGCACCCTCTGACCTAGGGAACGGACACGCGCGCACTCGTTCTTGGAAATTTAAAGGGCCAGCGCTCCGGTAATTGGCTAATTGCCGGGCGCTTCCCCTATTAAGGCTACACTCCACAATCACTCCTTGCTGGATCTATGTTGCCTTGTGCCTTAGTAAACGCGTTTCCTAGTGTTTTTTCGCCTTACTGTGTACCAGACCTCTTGCCTACGTTTCTCGACTCCGAACCTCTGCCGCCTGCACTGACCTTCCTGCCTGTCCACGACCGCGAAACATTGCCGCCAGCCCTGACCTTACTGCCTGCCCACGACTACGATTCCTGGACTACGACTCTGTACCTCGCTGCACCTCGGCCGCCATCGCAAGCAAGTCACTTCGGGGATAACGACCTGGTAGCCTCACGCCGCAGCAAGTCCATCCCGCTTTGCGGCGGGCTCTGGTGAAAACCGGGGGCTACTTAGACTCCGCTCCCTGGTGTGGCTTAACTATCATCGCTTGCTGTGGTCCAGAGAATCCACTACCCAGCCGTTACAGTAATTATCTCACCTGACTGACAGTACTTGCACCGGGGTACCAGAATAAAGAACAGGATGAGGAAAATACCCAGTAAAAATGCAGAAAAGAGCTGATTGGCTGAGCTAGCGGGGGCTTGGCTATCCCGGCCAATCAGAGCGCGAGCTACTTGTCCCATTGTAGTCTATGGAGAGAACGGCGCAATGAAATCTCGGCTCTCAGTGCCGTGCGGCATGGAGTATGATAAAAAAAAAACATTTTTATTAAGTGTAAAACATTATCAGATCAAGAGCTGAAACCGTCTATAAACATAAATCAATTAAATCCCGAACAACGCTTTTGTCGCCGAGACCGGCGCTACATAAGGAATTGCAATATAGAGACTTGCCGGGAAATACAGTAATTCACATTGTTTAAGCTCTTCTCATTGGTCGGCATAAACCAGCCAATCAGAATAGGAGCGACAGGGACCCATTCTAACCTATGGAGAAATATAGACCAATCAAAATCGCTGAAACCTTCTATAAACATGCATAAATAAAATCACTAACAACGTGTTTGTCGCCGAGACCGGCGCTACATCAGGAATTGGGATATTCGAAATTGCCGGGAAATACAGTAATTCAAATTCTGTAAGCGTTTCTCATTGGTCGGCATAAACCAACCAATCAGAATAGGAGCGACAGTGTCCCATTAAAACCCATGGAGAAGTTAGAACCAATCAAAATCAAAGGCGGGACAGTTCAAAATACAGTAAAAAGGCAGAAAAGAGCTGATTGGTTGAGCTAGCGGGGGCTTGGCAATCCCGGCCAATCAGAGCGCGAGCTACTTCTCCCATTATAGTCTATGGAGAGATCGGGGCAATGCAATCTCGGCGCTCTGCACCGTGCGGCATGGAGTATGAATAAAAAAATAATTTTTATTAAGTATAAAACATTATCATATAAAGAGCTAAAACCTTCTCTAAAAATAAATCAGTCAAATTCGTAACAACGCGTTTGTCGCCAAATCCGGCGCTACATAAGGAATTGCAATATAGAGAATTGCCGGGAAATACAGTAATTCAAATTGTTTAAGCTCTTCTCATTGGTCGGCATAAACCAGCCAATCATATATCTAGATTTTTCTAAAGCATTTGATACGGTGCCACATAAAAGGTTGGTAAATAAAATGAGAATGCTTGGACTGGGGGAAAATGTGTGCAAGTGGGTAAGTAACTGGCTCAGTGATAGAAAACAAAGGGTAGTAATTAACGGTACATACTCAGACTGGATCGCTGTTACTAGTGGGGTACCACAAGGGTCAGTATTGGGCCCTATCCTCTTTAACATTTTCATTAATGATCTTACACAGGGAATACACAGTAGAATATCGATCTTTGCAGACGATACTAAGCTCTGTAAAGTAATCAACACAATAGAGGATAATATGTTATTACAAAGGGATCTGGATAAGTTGGAGGCCTGGGCAGGGAAATGGCAGATGAGTTTAACACTGATAACTGCAAGGTTATGCACATGGGGAAGAGAAATCCATTACATGATTACATGTTAAATGGAAAAACACTGGGTAAAAGTGACATGGAGAAGGACTTGGGAATCCTGGTGGACAGTAAACTTAATTGTAGCAGCCAGTGTCAGGCAGCAGCAGCCAAAGCAAATAGGATCATGGGGTGCATTAAAAGGGGGCATAGATGCACATGATGAGAACATTATTCTCCCATTATACAAGTCACTGGTTAGACCACACATGGAATATTGTGTACAGTTTTGGGCACCAGTGCACAGGAAAGACATTGTAGAGCTTGAACAGGTACAAAGGCGGGCAACAAAAATAATAAAAGGACTGGGTGGACTACAGTACACAGAAAGATTGGCAAGATTAGGGTTATTTAGTTTAGAGAAAAGAAGGCTTCGGGGGGACATAATAATTATGTTTAAATACATCAAATGTCAATATAGAGATCTCTCCCAAGATTTATTTATACACAGGGCTGTATCTAGAACAAGGGGGCATCCTTTACGTCTTGAGGAACGAAAGTTTCTACATAAACATAGAAAGGGATTCTTTACTGTAAGAGCAGTGAGACTATGGAATTCTCTGCCAGAGGGACTGGTCATGGTGAATTCAATAACCGAGTTCAAAAAGGGTTTGGATGCATTTCTGGAGCGTAATAATATAACAAATTATAGTGACTAGGATTCAGGAGAGGGGTCATTGATCCAGGGATTTTTCTGATTGCCAGATTGGAGTCAGGAAGGAATTTTTCCCTAAAATGAGGACAATTGGCTTCTACCTCATTGGGGGTTTTTGCCTTCCTCTGGATCAACACCTTAGCACAACAGGCTGAACTAGATGGACGACTTGTCTTTTTTTAGCCTTACAAACTATGAAACTATGAATAAGAATAGGAGCGACAGTGGCCCATTCTAACCTATGGAGGAGTATTGACCAATCAGAATAGGAGCGACAGGGACCCATTATAACCTATGGAGAAATATTGACCAATCATATTCAAAGGCGGGACAGTTCAAAATACAGTCAAAATGCAGAAAAGAGCTGATTGGTTGAGCTAGCGGGGGCTTGGGAGTTCTATGGGAAAAGAAATGCAGAGCGAGCTCTGTTTGTGATTGGCTAAGTTAAAAGAGGCGCGGTTATTTGGACCAATGGGAGAGCGAGCGACGCTCTTATGGGTTTTCTAATGCAATCTGGAATAAAACTGTACATGGCCGAAATCAAATGATAAGACTACAGAAGTTGTCCCGATGTGTATATAAAATGATCAATAATATGGGGGTAACGAAAAAAAAATATTAAATCAATAAAATTATTTTTATTTCGTTATTTTTGTTACACCCATACTATTGATCCTTGTCTAACGAAAATACAGAAATAAACATGATTTTATTGAATAAATTTTTTTTTTGTTGTTACCCCCATAGTATTGATCATTTTATATACACATCAGGACAACTTCTGTAGTCTTATCATTTGATTTCGGCCATGTAAAGTTTTATTCCAGATTGCATTAGAAAACCCATAAGAGCGCCGCTCGCTCTCCCATTGGTCCAAATAACCGCGCCTCTTTTAAGTTAGCCAATCACAAACAGAGCTCGCTCTGCATTTCTTTTCCCATAGAACTCTATGAGAAAGTAGCTCCCGCTCTGATTGACCGGGATAGCCAAGCCCCCGCTAGCTCAACCAATCAGCTCTTTTCTGCCTTTTGACTGTATTTTGAACTGTCCCGCCTTTGAATTTGATTGGTCAATATTTCTCCATAGGTTATAATGGGTCCCTGTTGCTCCTATTCTGATTGGTCAATACTCCTCCATAGGTTAGAATGGGCCACTGTCGTTCCTGTTCTGATTGGCTGGTTTATGCCGACCAATCAGAAGAGCTTAAACAATTTGAATTACTGTATTTCCCGGCAATTCTCTATATTGCTATTCCCTATGTAGCGCCGGTCTCGGCGACAAACGCGTTGTTCGGGATTTCACTGATTTATGTTTATAGAAGGTTTCAGCTCTTTTTCAGAGAAAATTTTACACTTAATAAAAATGATTTTTTAATCATACTCCATGCCGCACGGCGCTGAGCGCCGAGATTTCATTGCCGCGATCTCTCCATAGACTACAATGGGACAAGTAGCTCGCGCTCTGATTGGCCGGGATAGCCAAGCCCCCGCTAGTTTAACCAATCAGCTCTTTTCAGCATTTTTACTGTATTTTGAACTGTCCCACCTTTGATTTTGATTGGTCCAAACTTCTCCATAGGTTATAATGGGTCTCTGTTGCTCCTATTCTGATTGGCCGAGATAGCCAAGCCCCGCTAGCTCAACCAATCAGCTCTTTTCAGCATTTTTACTGTATTTTGAACTGTCCCGCCTTTGATTTTGATTGGTCCAAACTTCTCCATAGGTTTTAATGGTTCACTATTGCTCCTATTCTGCTTGGCTGGTTTCTGCCGACCAATGAGAATAGCTTACTGTATTTCCCGGCAATTTCAAACATCCAAATTCCCGATGTATCGCCGTTCTAGATTTTTGGAAAGTGATTTTATTTATGTATTTTTTTTTTTTATTAGGTTTGAGCTCTTTCAGAGAATGTTTTACGCCTTTATAAAGACGATTTTTTTATTCATACTCCGCACGGACATCTTTAATGATTTCTCGCTGTTTTCCAGCCTGTCTCGTATCGGAATACATGTGAGGCGCAGTCCCGCACTGCGCCTAAGTCCCGCACCGTGCCCCATACACTGGCGAGGTGCGGCGGACTTTTCCCTGCATGTATGATCACACTACCTCGGGCGGCGAATCATAGGCGCAGCCCCGCACTGCGCCTAAGTCCCGCACTGCACCTCAAAGACTGGCGAGGGGCGGCGGACTTTACATAGTATGTATGAGCGCGCCCTAGCGCCGACATAAATCAGGCACAAATTTCGCCGGAAAACGGGAAAAAAGCTGCGCCCCAACGTGGCGAGCTTCATACATGTCGCCCTAAGTAACTATGTAAAATAAAATTGCGCTGTGTTTACATCTATCCCTGAGTGCGCTGCCCTTTTTTCTAATTTCCTGCTTAGAAATACATCAAATATATTTACTGCCCTTCTACTGGAGAATTCACAGTGAAAAAGAAACCCAATAAAAAATAACTTTTACTTGATATACGTTAAAAATGTCCTTTACAACGAAGGACAACAGCAAAAAACACCATGATTTGTTCTCCTAGAGAGAAAAAATTGCTGGTCCCTTTAAATATAGATAAACCGTGCAGTAGTGCTGACCCCTAGGGTGAAATAGCCCCCTTCGCCCCAACAAGAGCGACCACACCTATTGAGAGCGCACCCTAAGTTAGGCACAACCGCTTAAGATAATTTCTAAAAGGGCACCAACGAAACTCCCATATGTGATTCAAACAATCTAGGAGAGACAAATCTATACATATAAAATCATTCTTTAGTCAGTACGCAGAAAAAACAAAAAACATTTTCTTGTGTAGTTGTTCAAGATCCAACGTGTTTCCCCCAGAGAAATTATACAGGGTTCATCAGGGGTAAAGAGGAACAATAAACCACAAGACTAATACCACAGCATATAGAAGATAATGAATGAAGATACTTAGCAGTGATAT
Source organism: Phyllomedusa bahiana (assembly GCA_025379985.1). Lineage (NCBI taxonomy): Eukaryota > Metazoa > Chordata > Amphibia > Anura > Hylidae > Phyllomedusa > Phyllomedusa bahiana. The sequence continues at coordinate 42,619 of JAODAL010032863.1, forward strand.
CCTTAGTGGTGGTAATGCCATCAAGATAAACCGAAGGGATGCTAAGCAGTGATGTGTCTGATGCCCCAGAAGTGACAATACTGCCATGCACTCATGTTTCCCATAAAGATATTTAAATAGACGCCACCGGAAGTGACCTCACTTACTTGTGCACAGCTATCTCTAAGCTCCCCATATAGTGGCAAAATCTAAACCCATAGAAAGAGTAGATACCTCCCATTCAGGTACAGTCCACATCAGGGGAGCGGTCGCCCCTCTCCAGTAGATCCGCGACGGCGTCCAAACTGATATCACCGCTGCCACAGCGGGACAGGTGCGCATGCGCAGAAGCCGTTCAAAGTCTCGAACTACTGAACGGGATTCACATCTAAAAGCCGCGCATCCACTATGATAAATGCAATGATGGATAAGACGAGTATAAAAAATTTTATACATACCCCTCCGGGGCAAAAAAATCGATAAACTATATGAGCACAGTAGGCTGAAAGGGAAACACCGCATCGCAGCATGGGGATTCATTATCCAATCAACAAAAAAAAATACAAATAGAAAGAAACAAAGGTTTTGGGGGGGACCATCCTTTCCCTAAAAACCAAACGGGTACAATCGCCAAAGGGGAACCAAATGCCCCAAAGAATTTTATATAGAAATAAAAAGGGAGGGGTAAAAACCCTTTATCATAAAAGATGATTATACACTAAAACCCAGCAAAAAATTTATAATTATTAGGAGAATGCTGTAAAAAATTTCAATCTATTTTTCCCCAGACAATTATTCCCAATGGAAACCCTTACAAAAAGCAGCCAAAGTAAAAACCCTTTTCAGGCCGCTGGGTTGCATTGTCTTAAGCCTATATGTCCTTTCCCATTTTCCTTACACAAAATTTTTGTCTATGTCCCCTTTGCTCCCGTCCCGGGGTGTTTCCTTTTTTCCCCAACTTTGCTCACATAGTTGATCGTTATTCACGGCGGGAAGTTTTTGTATACATTTTTCATAGCTCGCTCTATCCATCATTTGGCATTTATCATTATGCGCATGCGGGGCTTTTAGATGGGGAACCCCCTTTTTCAGTAGTTCGAGATTTAAAAAGGGCTTTCCCGCATGGGGCCCCGTCCCACTGTGGCCCGGCCGTGATTCGGGTTTTGGAAACGCCGTCCCGACCAAAGGAAGGGCGACCGCCCCCCTGATGGGGGACTGCCCTAAAGGGGGAATTTAAATCTACTCTTTTTATGGTTTGGGTTTGGCCACTTATGGGGACCCTTAGAATAGCGTGCACAAGTAAGTGAGGTCATTTTCCGGTGGGTCTATTTAAATATTTTTAGGGGAAACTGGTGCATGGCAGTATCTTTCCCCTAGGGGCATCGGGACACTTTAAACTGCTTAGAAACCCCTTTCGGTTTTTTCCTTGACGGCTTTTACCCCCAACTAAGGAATCCCCTGCTAAGTACCCCATTCATTATCTTCAAATATGTGGGGGAAAAAAAGTCTTGTTTTTTTTTTGTTCCTTTTTAACCCCTGATAAACCCCTGTAAATTTCTCGGGGGGAAAAAACGCGTGGGGTTTCTTGAACAACTACACAAAAAAATGTTTTTTGTTTTTTATGCTACTGACAAAAAGAATGTTTTTTTATATGTATAGTTTTGTCTCTCCTAGGGTTGTTTGAATCGCATAAAGGATTTCGTTGGGCCCTTTTTTTTGGGAAATTTTCTTAAGCGGTTGTGCCTAACTTATGTTCGCTCTCAATATTTTGGGGGGCCCCTTGTTTGGGCGATTACTCCCGCCGGGAAAGGGGCATTTCACCCTTTTGGGGGCCCGACAAATGCACGGTTTTTCTTATTTATAGGGACCAGCAAATTTTTTTTCTCAGGAAAACAAAAACAAGGTGTTTTTTTCTTTTTGTCCCTTTTGTTGTAAAGGACATTTTTAACGTATATCAAGTAAAAGTTATTTTTTAATTGGGGTTTTTTTTTAAATGTGAAATTTTTTGCCCATAAATTTAAAAACCCAAATAGGTAAAATTTTATTTATTCCCGTTAGTTTCTCTGATTGGGGGTTTTTTTAAGTGAACCTGAAACAACGGAAAAATGGCTAACCCGAAGCCCAAAGGGTCTTTTTTTGACTGTAAAATTGAGTGATAGTACAAAAGTATATTAGCTTTAAAAAAATTATTTTAAAGATCAAATCAGGCCTATAAAAGAACAAGATCAAGTCCTTTTGGGAAACTTGAGTTTTGGGGAACTATAAACAAGCACAATATTGTCCAAGGGGGTTTTAGGTCAAGTGTGATCCACAAACCCCTTCAAAATCTCCTCATTTATTTAAAAAAATGGGAACAGAACTCATCAGTCACCCGTGGACTGATGGGATTTTTGCTTGAGGGAAGAAAAAATTAAAATTAAAAGAAGAACCCCCAAAACAATTTAAAAAGAAAATAAAAAAAAAAGGCCCTAATCTCAAAACTGACCCGATTTTACGGTGGGGAAGAAAAAATTTTTTAAAACGCGTTGAGAGATTCGACAGGAAATACAGGAACGCAATCACAAACAGTTCAGTCGCGGGTCTTTACTGAATTTAAAGAGGGTAAGGTCTTTTTGCACTTTTTTAGGGTTATAAAGAGAGACAGATATCTCCCACTGATCAAGAATCCACTGCCGAAACAGACAAAAAAACCACTAGATATAGTAATACGAGTGGGGAACCCCACGAGGAAGGGGTAGATTCTTTTTTTAAAGGGGGGGGGGAAAAAAAATTTGAGTAAGAGACCCCTTTAATAATGGCAGGACCAACAATCCTAAACCAAACCCAAAAGAAGGGCCTCAACCCCCCGATATTACCAACAAAAAACAAAAATGGGGGCCTCTTCATTTCCTTCCCAAAATTTCCCTTTTCCTCATCCCTTCCTCAGTGGGTCCTTCTTTTTTTTGAAACAGGTGGAGGTCCCCCCAGAGGAGGCAATTTAAAATAACCAAAAAAAGAGCAAAAGCCAAGAAAAACAAAATCATTTTAAATTTTTCTCACCGAACCCCTTAGTCAGGAAGAATGAATATCTTTTTTTAAAAGGGGCTTTCTTTTGTGCCAACCACTAAAATTTAAGGAATTTTCGTGGGGTTAAAGATCTTAAAACCCATTTTTGGGGAAAAATAAAAAAGGCATACATTTTTTTAAAAAGTGGAACAAAAAAAGATGGGAAAATTTGGTTTTCTCGGGAAGATTTACCCCGGGATGAGGATTCTGGAAGAACTGATGGAGAAGAATGAGGTTTAGTCAAAGGGTGGGGGGTTTCACACCCTAAAAAAGAAAGGGACCCCGGGTTTTCCCCCACCACATTTAACCCCCGAAATTTGATATTTTTTCCCTTTAAAATTTGTTTTCACAAAGCTGGGAAAAGTTAGCAATAAAAAAAAAACACGGAATAGAGTATTGACAAACAAATTTTCAAGAAAAAGATGCGGCCTTTTACTTTAGAGTCAATTTAATCTTTATTATCAAGCCCCCGGGCCCCAAGGGGGAATTTTAGTTTTTTGGACAGAAAAATACAATAAAAATGTGGTTTTAAAAAAACTTAAAGGGTCGCCCCCCCAAATTTTGCTATACCTCCAGGTGCCCCCCTACGAGGGGAAATTAAAACAAATTAGGATAAACTACCCACAACTTTTTCCAAAAACCCAAAAAACCATTTTTGGCCCAACCACAACCTTCCCCAAAACCCCCCCA
>JAODAL010032864.1:0-46331 GCA_025379985.1 Phyllomedusa bahiana
TATTTTCGGTGCGTACAGAATCCCGCCGGTCTCTGATTGGCTTCATCTCTGCACATGTCATGCAGGCTATGCCCTTCTTCCTCCCAGAGTGCTTGCCCCATGTAACGCCATGTGCTCGCAGCCATTTTATCAATGAAAAGCACACTTCGTTCCCGCGAATCACCCCAAAGTTCGATTTCGTTACGAACCGAAGTTTTCCTGAAATTCTAAACGAATTCCACTTCGTTAGAATCGATTCGCCCATCTCTAGTTATTGGTTGTAAAATCATGTATATGTCTATAAACAAAAGCACACAATTTATACACTACCGGTCATAAGTTAGGACACATTTATTCCAGTTTTTATTGCTATTTACACAGTTAGGGCAACATGTATTTTGGCTCCCAGACGACAATTTTTTGCGCGTATTAGTAGCATAGAATGTGCCTGAATCTATGAACCTGTTCTACTGCAGGGCATAGATTTAGCACTTTCTAGCTTCAAAGCAACAATTCTGGCTCAGGTAAACCACTTTTAAAATGCTCTACCTGTTCCAGCAGTAAAGATATAAATGTGTAGCTTCGTACGGTTGTAGAGCGCCCCGCCACCAGCACGCCCCCCCCCCCCCCCAATATCAGGCGCATTACAAAGTGCCGGGGGCACTTTTTAGTTCACCTAATTTTGGAGTGCGTCTGATTAAAAATGTAGCGAACAGGGCTGCGCCAGTTTCGGGCTGAAAAGACGCCAGACTTCTGGTGCAGCTCCCAACATACATGTCGTCCTTAATGTCACAAACGTCCTTTGAAATGAAAAATAAGAATAAATAAAATAGGATTTTTGACTTTCTAAAGTAGCCCCCTTTCGCTGATATAGTAGCTTTACACAATCTATAGGACAGACCTACACTTCTAAGGGTTATAATTGTCTGCCTTCTTTTGTTAATTGCCCTTTTCTTACCATTATGATAGCAATGTGCGTTATATACACAATTAAATTATTTAAAAAAATTATAGACATATATATGTATATCTGTATATGCATATTTACTTGAAACATATACTAAATACGGCAGTGATGCAATTCAACAAGACAAAGATGTTATGCTAAGGCAAATTTTACCCATGGGAAGCAGTGTATCTTTAAGTTTATTTGGTTTTGCACTGACAACAGTTTTGCCCCTTTTCATTTCTACAATCTTGCTCGTACATATTTATAAATCCTGTATAATAAAATAAAATCTAGGACTATTTCTCCATTTAATCTGTGCTTTTTAAAACGTAAATAAAAACACAACAAAAAACAGTTATGTTTCCATCTAGAGTATTTTTTTTAAATACATCTTTTAACTATTAATGATTAAATAGTCCCGCAGTGCGGGACTTAGGCGCAGAAGGACTGCGCCTAACATGTATTATGATTCGAGACAGGCTGGAAAACAGCAAGAAATCATTAAACATGTTAGTGAATAGCAAAACGAGTCGTGTTTCAAATGAATGAAGGAATAAAGAGAAAAATCAAAGTTGTCTAAAAGTGAATAAATGTAGTGATAAAGTGGATCATTAAAAATTAAAGGGAAAATATACAAGATCGCTCAAGAAATAAATCTTGGCTCTCAGCTCTGTGAGGCATGGAGTATGAATCAAAAAAAGTTTTTATTAGGTGTAAAACATTATCTGAAAAAGAGCTCAAACCTTCTAAAAAAATACATACTGTAAATAAAATCACTAACAAAAAAATCAAGAACGGCGCAACATCAGGAATTTGGATTTTGAAAATTGCCGGGAAATACAGTAATTCAAATTCTGTAAGCTCTTCTCATTGGTCATTGGTCGGCAAAAACCAACCAATCAGAATAGGAGCGACAGTGACAGTGACAGTGGCAGATATGAATCCACCAAAGCTCTGTTTGTGATTGGCTAAGTTAAAAGAGGCGTGATAATTTGGGCCAATGGGAGAGCGAGCGGCGCTCTTATGGGTTTTCTAATGCAAGCTATAATACAACTGTACATGCCAGAAATCAAATGATAAGACTCACAAAGTTGTACCGATCTATATATAAAATGAACAATAATATGGGGGTAACGAAAATAAACTAATAAAAATGAATTCAATTAATTCACATTTATTTGTTTATTTTTGTTACAAAATAAACAAAATAGACGCACTACATATGATTGGCGGATTCATATCTGCCGCCTGGGCTCAACCAATCAGCTCTTTTCTGCCTTTTTTACTGTATTTTGAACTGTCCGCCTTTTCATTTGATTGGTCAATACTACTCCATAGGTTATAATGGGTCACTGTCACTCCTATTCTGATTGGTTGGTTTTTGCCGACCAATGAGAAGAGCTTACAGAATTTGAATTACTGTATTTCCTGGCAATTTTCGATATCGCAATTCCTGATGTAGCGCTGGTGACGGCGATAAACGCGTTGTTAGGGATTTTATTTCTGTATGTTTATAGAAGGTTTTACCTCTTTTACAGAGAATGTTTTACACCTAATAAAAACGATTTATTTACTAATACTCCACGCCTCATGGAGTTGAGATTTCAGTGTCCCCCATCTCTCCATAGACTACAATGGGACAAAGTAGCTTGCGCTCTGATTGGCCGGGATAGCCAAGCCCCCGCTAGTTAAACCAATCAGCTCTTTTCTGTCTTTTTTACTGTATTTTGAACTGTCCCGCCTTTTCATTTGATTGGTCAACACTACTCCATAGGTTATAATGGTTCACTGTCGTTCGTATTCTGATTGGCTGGTTTCTCCCAAACAATGAGAAGAGCTTACAGAATTTGAATTACTGTATTTCCCCGCAATTTCCAATATCCTAATTCCTGATGTTGCGCCGTTCTTGATTTTTTGTTAATGATTTTATTGATGTATTTTTTTTGAAGGTTTGAGCTCTTTTTCTGATAATCTTTTACATCTAATAAAAACAATTTTTTGATTCATACTCCATGCCGCACGGAGCTGAGAGCTGAAATTTATTTCTTTTGCGATCTTATATATTTTTCCTTTAATTTTAAATGATCAACTTTTACAATACATTTAATCGCTTTTAGATAACTTTGATATTTATCTTTATTAATTAAATAATTTAATAGACAACTAATTTTTAGTATTGTACTGTTGTAACAGTCGACCTAGAGCATATTTTGCCCCATTATGTTCTAGCTTCACATCGCCTCCTCCGGCTCAGGTAGACCACATTCAACTAGGTCTGCCTGTCGGAGCTGCAATGCGCTGCACTTTGCCGACCCACGATCAAGCATGCACCGGAGTATTCGAATGTGGTGCGTCCCGCCCCAGAACGCCTATTACGTGCCCACTGCACACCCCTTTATGTTAGGCGCATCCGAAAGTGGCGAAGGTTGCGCCTAACACCGCATCACTGCGTCCAACAGTGGATTCGGACTAGTGAGGCGCAGTTTCCGCCAGAAATCGGGCGCAAACACCGGTCATACATGTCGCCCTATGTTTTTATATAAAGGCCATTTTCTTACACGCAAACATAAATAAGATGTATACATACTATATATTTTATTAATGTAATGAATATGTCTTAAATCAACTAAAATACGTTTTAGTAATTTGCCATAAAGTTAAAACTAAAAAAAGTGTTTAAAATATTTTTTTCTATAACTGCAACCAAATTAATTTACTCTGTAAATTCTGTAAAATATATTACAGCTGGTAAAATTTAAAAAGACTTTAGTGTTATCAAAACCTCTTTATGCTTTCATCCGGTAACCTCAAACAATTTTTCAGTATTTATTATAATATATTGGGAAAAAAATTGTGTGTTTTAATACACAATAAAACGTTTTAATTTCTGTAGATTTTAAATATTAAACCCATTCTACCATAATATGCTGCACGATATGTTTATAATGTTATTTACATAATATTTTAACTATGTCATCAGTTCAATCAGTTTTGCCACAAGTATATTAATATTGTAATTTAATTATTTCTCATTTGTATCACTTTCATTTGACTTCTTAGGATAATAATAATAAATAATAATCTTTATTTATTTAGTGGCAACATATTCCGCAGCACTTAATGTTCATACGGCGTATTTGCGGGCCGTACTTCATGGCATAATTGTGCTGCAATATTGACAGTACATCCTGCAAATATGGTAAAATCATACCACTCATTAAGTGCAATGATTTTCAGACGTATTCCCAGAAGCATACTGAGCGCTGGGAGAAAGAAGGGACATGTCACTTCTTGCTGGTGCTTACACGCGGGGAAAAGGAAGGGTGGATAAACGTTTACTGGGTAAATTAGAATCCATTGAGTGAGTGATCACAGTGGGTAATTGGATTAATACTGGCTGCTGGATCGTACTCCGAGAGTGGTGGTTCATGACTCCTAGTCTGAGTAGTCCCCGGTTGTGAGTGGTGTGCCGCAGGGCTCAGTATTGGGTCCTCTCTTATTTAATGTATTTATTAACAATATGCTGGAAGGGATGAATAGCACGGTTTCGATTTTTGCAGATGACACCAAGCTATGCAGGGTAGTGCAATCTATGGAAGATACTCATAAATTGCAAGCAGACCTGGACACACTGAGTGTTTGGGCATCCACTTGGCAAATGGGGTTCAATGTGGATAAATGTAAGGTTCTGCATCTGAGTATGAATAAATGAAAATGCCATCAATCCTTGGGTCTGGGCAGTCCCAAAGACATGCAAACAGTTTAAGCACCTAGAAGGGCAGAGCTTCACTGGCGCCTTGCCTGGTACTCAGCCTAGCAGTTCTCATGCATTGGACCTTAGGTCTTAGAACTACTCATTATGCAGCGATGCAATGACGTCATATCATGGTACTGCCTGTGCAGCTCAATGGGGTAACAGGGAGAGGTGAGGTTATTTATTTATTTTCCCTCCAATGGGGGCCTCCTTCCCTACCTATATGGTGCCTATCTACCTACTTCTGGCCAGCCTACCTACTTGGGGCAAGCCTACCTACTTGGGGCCTACCTACCTACATACCTGGGGTCTACCTTCCACCTTTCTACCTACCTGGGGCTTACCTACCTACCTGGAGCCCACCTACCTAACTCGGGCCTATCTACCAACTCCGTTCCCATCTGGGACCTATCTGTCTACCTACCTGGGGCCGGGGCCTACCTATCACCTATCTACCTACCTGAGGCTTATCTACCTACCTTGGGTCCACCTACCTAACTGGGGCCTACCTACTGCCTACCTACCTGGGGCCTACCTACTACCTACTTGGGGCATATCTACCTACCATACTGGGGCTTAAATTCCACCTACCTATGTAATTGGTGCCTACCAACCTACTTACCTTGGGCTTATCCATGTACCTACCTTGGGCCTTCCTACCTACCTGAAGCCTACCAACCTACCTCCCTTAGGCCTACCAGTCTAACTATCTATCTGGGTCCTACCTACCGATCTGATGCCTAGCAACCTACCTAGGGCCCATCATCCTAAAAGGGGTCTACCTACCTACCTGGGGCCAGCCTACTTTCCTGAAGCCTATCTAACTAGGGCATTACTTACCTACCTGGCCTATTTACCTGGTACCTTGCCTGCCTACCCACTTACCTAAAGCCCCTATCTGTGGCCTTGTACGATTACCTACCTAGTTACATAGGGCCTCGTCTGCCTATGTATCTTCCTACCTGGAGTCTTGGGAAATTACCAGGAACCTATGTGCATATCTTGGGCCTTACCTAGATGGGACTTTAACTACTCTTAGCACTTTCTACCTTTCTAACAGGGTCTTAAATAATGGGTGGCCTATCTACCTTTAAACCGAGTGTGTGTGTGTGTGGGGGGGGGGGGGGGGGGGTTACCTGCCTAATTGAGGCTACCTATCTCAAAGTGGGGTCTACCTATCTGTAGTGCCATATTTATGTCATGCCGCCCAACGCACTTTTTTGTGGACAGTCAAATGCTGATTACTGTTTCTGTATTTTACAGGTTTCCCCTCTGGACTAAATCAAAGTTGTTTTGTTATATTTGTTTACAATTTCTTTCCATTGTTATTAAAATTGGTGTCTTATAAATGCCTCATTATTAAAAAGGGGGAGGGAGGGGGAAGGGTGGTGTCAGCCAGAGGTGTTTTTTTGGTCACCTCAAATCTGGCACCAAACCCCAGCAATAGTAATATAGTCTGTCAAACACCTTTATTACCAATACTGGAATAAAGTGGTAAAATAAACACGCTAACACACACACTAATTTTAGTTAAATAAACGCACCTCGTTAAAATCCCTTGTGACCATTTAAGTAGTTTGCCATGATTAAGGATTTTCATCCGAAACGCGTCAGCAGTTCAATGCGTTTCTGTGCATACTTTTTCTGCTACTGGATACTATTAGAGATGGGCGAATTGATTCTAACGAAGTGGAATTCGTTTACAATTTCAGGAAAACTTCGGTTCTGAACGAAGTCGAAGTTTGGGGGACTTCGGGTGAACGAAGTGTGCTTTTGATTGATAAAATGGCTGCGAGCACATGGCGCTACATGGAGCAAAGCACTCTGGGAGGAAGAAGGGCATAGCCTGCATGACATATGCAGAGATGAAGCCAATCAGAGACCGGCGGGATTCTGTGACGTCACCGCACTATATAAGTCCGGGCGCGACGCTGGGAGCTCATACCGCTCTCACTGTACTGATCAGGGAAGGTGCTGCCGCGGCTAATTGTTACTGAAGACCTGATGTTTATACAGCGATTTTTTGTGGGGTGTCTCAGCTTTTCTCAGAGACTGCTTCTCTTAACGTTCTATTTCTGATTTTTTTGGGTATTGGATCTGAAATCCAGTGTGCGTCCACTGCAGCTGGATATACATTTAAATCCTATCCGCTCACAGCACATTGAATATCCAAGGGGGATCTAAGCCAGTTCCTGTTGTAATCATTTAAAGAAACAGCGTTTTTACAATACAAATACCACTTCATTTTTGGCTGCTCAATTCTATTGCGCAATTTACATCCAGGGGTTAATTAAGCGTTGTTATTCAGCTGTAGTGACTCCAAGAAACCATCATTTTCAACGCCAAAATATATACATTTTTCCTGTAGCATAATTCACAAGCGAAGGTTAATTACAATTTTATCTCTTGTTGTGTGGCATAAAAAACACGCCATTGTAACACGCTACAAAGCTACTAGTTTGTGGTGGCTCAATTCTTTGGCGCAATTTACATCCAGGAGTTAATTAAGCGTTGTTTTTCAGCTGTGGTGATCCCAATAAACCGTCATTTTCAACGGCAAAATATATACAGTTTTCCTGTAGCATAATTCACAAGCAAAGGTTAGTTGCAATTTTATCTCTTATTGTGTGGCGTAAAAAAAAAAAACACCGCATTGTAACATGTTACAAAGCTACTAGTTTGTGGTGGCTCAATTGTTTGGCCCCAAAATTTACTTTCCAGGGGTTAATTAAGCGTTGTTTTTCAGCTGTGGTGATCCCAAGAAACCGTCATTTTCAACGGCAAAATATATTACATTTTTCCTGTAGCATAATTCACAAGCAAAGGTTAATTACAATTTTAATCTCTTGTTGTGTGGCGAAAAAAAACACCGCATTGAAACACGCTAAAAAGTACTAGTTTTTGGTGGCTCAATTCTTTGGCGCAATTTACATCCAGGGGTTAATTAAGCGTTGTTTTTCAGCTGTTGGTGATCCCAAGAAACCGTCATTTTCACCGCAAAATATTTTACATTTTTCCTGTAGCCAAATTTCAGAAGCAAAGGTTAATTACAATTTTATCTCTTGTTGTGTGGCGTAGAAAACACGCAATTGTAACACGCTACAAAGCTGGTAGTTTTTGGTTGCTCAATTCTTTGGCGCAATTTACATCCAGGGGTTAATTAAGCGTTGTTCTTCAGCTATGGTGATCCCAAGAAACCGTCATTTTCAACGCCAAAATATATACATTTTCCTGTAGCCTAATTCACAAGCAAAGGTTAATTACAATTTTATCTCTTGTTGTGTGGCGTAGAAAACACGCAATTGTAACACGCTACAAAGCTGGTAGTTTTTGGTTGCTCAATTCTTTGGCGCAATTTTACACCCAGGAGTTAATTAAGCGTTGTTTTTCGCTGTGGTGATCCCAAGAAACCGTCATTTTCAACGCCAAAATATATACTTTTTTTCCCTGTAGCATATTTCACAAGAAAAGGTTACTTACTATTTTATGTCTTTTTGTGTGGCGTAAAAAACACCGCATTGTTAACACGCTCCCAAGCTATAGTTTTTTGGTGGCTCAATTGTTTGGCGCAATTTACATCCGTGGTTAATTAAAGCGTTGTTTTTCAGCTGTGGTGATCCCAAGAAACCGTCATTTTCCCCGCCAAATATATACATTTTTCCTGTAGTCTAATTCACAAGCAAAGGTTAATTACAATTTTATTTTTTGTTGTGTGGGGTAGAAAAACACGCAATTGAAACACGCTACAAAGCTGGTAGTTTTTGGTGCTCAATTCTTTTGGCGCAATTTACATCCAGGGGTTAATTAAGCGTTGTTCTGCGTTGTACTCAGTAAAAGAAACTTTGTTTTTTCCCGGGCCACAGAGAATTCTGTAGCATAATTTCAGTCCAAAGGGTTTTAATTAACCCTGTTTGTGTTTTTTATATTTCATTTAAAAAAACACAGAGTTTTAAACGGCACATACAAGTCAATTTTTCCTGCCCATTTTTGGAGCGCAATTTATATCCAAGGGTTACCAAGCTTGTTATGGGTTCTTTTTGGGCGTCAACTACAGGGTGTGTATTTATCATATACAGATTATCTTCATAAAAACAGTGTCTGTACATTTTAGAACAAACAGTATGTCAGACAGAGGGTGGCAGGCTCTTCACCTGCGAGTGGCAGAGGCACAAACATTCCAGGCCCAGGTCGCACCCACGCAAGGGGACGTCGCAGCAGGGGTCACTTGGTGAGGCCACAACTGCCGCTGTCATCTAGCGGCCGTGTACTGACTAGCAACCCAAGGGTTCTTGATTGGTTGACTTGGTCATCCACTTCCTCCCAGATGACATCTGACAACCCCATCCAAGAGTCGTCGGGAACGTCAGACCCCAAACCCTTTGTTGGCATGGCCCGGGGGGGTCAGCGGCCCTCACCTGTCCTCAACCCGCCTCTGTCCCATCCGGTTCCCTCAGCCAGAGATTCACTATGTGGTCTGGCTCAGCGCCCCTATATAGCGAGGATAAAAAATTTGAGGAGGGCAGTCAGCAGCTATTTGGGCAGCGAAGAAGAATGGGGCCAATATCCCCTGATTCTTGCAGTAGGCGGCCAAAGTATAGATGTTGAGAGTGGCATCGGAAGGTCATGTTGTGAGGGGTCAGCCTCTGCATACCAAGACGGTGATGAGGACAGCAGTGACGATGAAAACACAAATAGATGATGATGTAGCCGACCACACTTGGGAGCCGGTGTGAGGCAAGGGCTTCATCATCGTCAGGAGAAAAGGGCGTCAGCTTGCGCGTCAGGCAGGGGGTGCACCCAGCACGTTGGGTCGTGTGGCCTGTGGGGTCAGCAGGATAGCAGCAGTGTGAGGTCGGGAGCCAAAGCGGCCACGGGGTTTTAAAAACCCGCTTCGCAGGTCCAAGAAAGTAGGGGCCCCAGGGGCTCAGCGAGGCAGCGGTGGGCAGTAAGTCAACTCAGTGCGGAGCGTTGGCGGTAAAATCCGATCTCGGCGGTGTGGCAGTTCTTTGCTAAGACACCGGAGGAGCCGAATAGGGGTATATGTAGAATCTGTAAGCAGAAAGTGAAGCATGGCCAGGGAGTAACATTGGCACCCGGCCCTGCGTCAACCCCATGCAGCGTCACCATCGGTGGCCTGGGAGAAAAACGTTGGCTCGATGTGGTGGTCCATCCTTACAGCTGCAGCAACAGCGCAGCAGCGCCCAGTGGCACGCATGCCATTGCGCCAGTCAAGGCTCCACCACCTCTGCAGAAGGGAGCTTTTTTCTCTTTGACATCATCTCCCGGGTCCAGATGCTCCTGCTCCTCGCTACTCATGGCGCCAGCGGTCGTTCAGCGAGGCGATTGCAAAGAGACAACAGTATGCGTCCAACCATCCTAAGGTGCAGCAGTTTTGACTGGCTCCTGTCCAAGTTGTTGTTACTGCATTCCCTCCCTTTCCAAATGTTGGACTCTGCACCTTTCAGATAACTATGGCTTGTGCGGAGCCGAGATGGAGAGTTTCAAGCCGTAATTCTTTTCCAAAAAGGCAGGTAGTACCAGCACTTCATAAATATGTAGAACAGAAGGTGGGCCAGTCCTTGAGCTTATCGGTTTTGTTCCAAGGTGCTTTGGCGCGCGGACGTCTGGAGCTGTAACTACGGTCAGGGCCAGTACATGTCCTTTACGGCCCACTGGTGAATGTCCCTTCGGCCCAGGCACACCAACAACTTGGACAGGAGACGCCGCTTTCTCCTCCACGTTGTCAAACTGCGGCTTCTGCCTCCTCCTCCTCCACCACTATCTCAGCCTCCACAAGTACTGCTCCATCATACCACATGTGTAGGGCACAGCGGTGTCACGCAGTTCTACACCTGGCTTGCCTCGGCGAACGAAGTCACACAGGGGGGGAAAATGCTCCGCGTCATGCAGCAAGAAATCGATGTGTGGCTTTCTCCGCGCCAACTGCAAATCGGAACCATGGTGACGGACAATGGGAGGAACATGGTTGTCCGCACTGCACCGAGGAGGGATGGCCCAAATGCGCCCTGCATGGCGCACGTGTTCAATTGGTTGTGAAAAGGTTCCTGAAGTCTTCCCCGATCTTCGAACATTCTGAAAAATGGCTAGGAAACTGTGCATGCACTTTATCCATTCGTACAAAGCCAGGAACACCCTCCTCGAGTTTGCAGCGGCCCGAACGGCCTCCCCAACACACTCTGATATGCGATGTTTCCACCCGTTGGAATTCCAGCCTGCACATGTTGGACCGACTGTATAAACAGAGAAGGCCATTAATGATTTTTTGATGATCCAGGCAGACAGAAGTACTCCCCTGTGTAATTTTGATGTCAGCCAGTGGCAGCTCATGCGTGACACTGCCATTTGTTGAGGCCATTCGAGGAGGCCACGTTATTTGTCAGTCGCCAGGACTACGGGATGAATAATCATTCCACTGCTTCATGTCTGGAACAGATGCTGAAAAATCTGTCTGGCAGGGGACTGGAGACGTGGCGACTACATTCGCGGCCACATGAGTCCCGGGGGGGACTGAAATGGAGGAGGAGGAGGAGGGGGGAGGGCATTGGGCAGAAGCATTGTCTGGTGAAATGAGTGGATTTTCTACCCAGGGGACAAGAGGGAGGAGCAGGAGCAGTGGAGGAGCTAGATGGAGATGAGGAAGTCGAGGGAGATGACCCGCAAGCAGTGGCAGTAACCGTGGAGATGGAGGCAGGGAGCCCCCCGGAGTCACTTGTGCAGGGTGGCCCACAGTATGCTGATTTGCCTGGCTTTGTGACAGCCCAATAGTCAGCATCCGGCCCGAGGGATGACTTCTGGCTCTCCACCCCATTGGACCCTCGCTACCGGTCCAAAATTTGGGAGCCTTTTTCCGCTATTGAGAGGGAGGACCCAAAATCAAATATATAGGGAAATCCCCCGTATCAGTTGGCCGCTGCCCATGTGCGGCATGTCCCTCCTCTGCAGGTCGACCGGGGGGTTCTTCGCGCTCACGTACTACTGCCGCGGCTGCCGGGGAGGTGGGGGGGGTCGGAGCAGTACCAGCTCCATCGGCAGTCAACCTAAGTTGGAGTCACTGATGAGTAGCTTCCTTCACCCGCCTGCGAGGAGGGGAGTCGCCAGCAGCAGCAGCAGGACTGGAGCAGACCCGAACCAACAGGTGGTGGCCTACTTGAAAGCACTCTGCCACCCCAGTTAGAAGATCCGCTGGACTACTGGGCAGCCAAACTGGATGTGTGGCCGCACTTGCCGAGTTTGCAGTTTGGGGAAGCTGTCCTGCCGGCCAGTTTGTGTGGCATCAGAGCGGGTGTTCAGTTGCGGCGGGGGCCATCGTTACCCCAAGGGAGAACCGCTTGTCCAGGGAAATGGGGGAACGACTGACCTTTGTCAAGAAAGAATCAGGGGGTGGATCGGCCCGAATTTCCACAAAACCAATGCCTTAGGCGTCAGACTACATCAGCCATGACGCCTCACCCAAAACTATTTAGAAATGAGTCTGGGTTCAAACTACCTGCCTCAGCCCCTATTCTGAATGCCGCCACCCTCCTTTATGGGCCCCACATCTGCTGACAGTTTCTCCATCTGCCACCAACCATCTTTACCAGGTACTGGTATTGCCACCCACCTCCATACTCTGTTTATTGTGCCCCTGTCTGACCTCATGCTTGTGCTGTGGCTGCTGCCGTGTTCTCCACACTGTGTCATTGTGCCACTCTCTGACCTCTTGCTGTTGCTCCTGCCGCCGTCACCTTCCCCTCTCTGTCATTGTGCCGCTCTGTGGCCTATTCTTGTTTTTTGCCACCTCCAGAAGGTGATTGTGCCACTGTATGACCTCATTTTTGTGCTGTGGCTGCTGCCGTGACCTACACACTGTGTCATTGTGCCACTGTCTGACCTCATGCTGCTGTTGTGGCTGCTGCCGTGACCTCCACACTGTGTCATTGTGCCACTGTCTGACCTCATGCTGCTGATGTGGCTGCTGCCGTGACCTACATACTCTGTCATTGTGCCACTGTCTGACCTCACGCTGCTGCTGTGGCTGCTGCCGTGACCTACACACTGTGTCATTGTCCCACTCTGTGGCGTTCTTGTTTTTTTGCCACCTCCAGTCTGTCTTTGTGCCACTGCCTGACCTCATGCTGCTGCTGGGGGCTGCTGCCGTGACCACCCCACTCTGTTTATTGTGCCAATGTCTGACCTCATGTGCTGCTGTGGCTGCTGCCGTGACCTACACACTGTGTCATTGTCCCACTCTGTGGCCTTTCTCCTGGTTTTTGCCACCTCCAGAATGTCATTGTGCCACTTGTCATGACCTCATTGCTGCTGCCGCCGGGCACCTCTTCTTTCTGTCATTGTTTCCACTCAGTGGCCTACTACTGTTTTGCCACCTCCAGAATGTCATTGTGCCACTGTCTGCCTCATGCTGCTGCTGTGGCTGCTGCCGTGACCTACACACTGACATTGTGCCACTGTCTGACCTCATTTCTGCTGCTGTGGCTGCTGCCGTGACCTACACACTGTGTCATTGTGCCACTGTCTGACCTCATGCTTTCTGCTGTGGCTGCTGCCGTGACCTACACACTGTGTCATTGTGCCACTGTCTGACCCCATTGCTGCTGTGTGGCTGCTGCCGTGACCTACACACTGTCATTGTCCACGTCTGACCTCATGCTGCGCTGTGGCTGCTGCCGTGACCTACACACTGTGGGCATTGTGCCACTGTCTGACCTCATGAGCTGCTGTGGCTGCTGCCGTGACCTACACTCTGACATTGTGCCACTGTCTGATCTCATTTCTGCTGTGTGGCTGCTGCCGTGACCTACACACTGTGTCATTGTGCCACTGTCTGACCCCATGCTGTCTGTGGCTCTGCCGTGACCTCCACACTTTGTCATTGTCCCACTCTGTGGCCTATTCCCGTTTTTTGCCACCTCCAGAATGTCATTGTGCCACTGTCTGACCTCATGCTGCTGATGTGGCGGCTGCCGGGACCTCCACACTCTGTCATTGTGCCACTGTCTGACTCATGCTGCTGTGTGGCTGCTGCCGTGACCTCCACCACTGTGTCATTGTCCCACTCTGTGGCCCCATTCCTGTTTTTGCCACCTCCAGAATGTCATTGTGCCACTGTCTGACCTCATGCTGCTGCTCTGGCTGCTGCCGTGAAATACACACTGTGTCATTGTCCCACTCTGTGGCCTACTCCTGTTTTTGCCACCTCCAGAATGCCATTGTGCCACTGTCTGACCTCATTCTGCTGCTGCTGTGACCTCCACACTGTCATTGTGCCACTCTGTGGCCTAGTCCGAAGTAATTCGGAACGGTTATTTTTTGCAGAGAAATTCGGCGAAGTGAACAAAACAAATTTCGGGAAATTCGCCCATCTCTTGATACTATGGACCACATGTATGAAAACTGTCTAGGTCTAAAACTCACCTTGTTTCCCATAGCAACCAATCAGAGTGCCCCTTTTATTTCATAAAGTGCTCTGGAAAAATTAAAGGGGCGCTCTGATTGGTTGCTATGAGCTCTGATTGGCTGCTTTGGGCAACAAAGTAAGGGCTTGTTCACATGGAATTTACACTCCGTGTTACAAGCGCTTTTAGGATCCGTCTTGGGGTCCGCTCTGTTGGTCTCCAAGACGGATCGAAACCCTAAGCAGTGAGATTATCACTACGGTCTAAGGCGAACACAGAGCGGCGTTCACATGAGAGATCTGTCATGTGAACGCCGCTCCGTGTTCGCCATAGACAGCAGTGATAATCTCACTGCTAATTGCTAGACCAAGACAGTTTCTTACATGTGGCCCTATGTGATTTTATTGAATTTTCTCAATATATGTTTTGTTAAGTCTTTTTAAACCTTCAACCTTTGGCTTCGAGTTCTGGCTTACTTTTGTTTTTGCTCTACGTTGCTGTTATGGAGTAGTTGGCGAGGGACCACCACAGTCATTGCACCGTCCACAGGTGAGCTGAATATCTGCTCTGTATGACTTCTCTAAATATGCCCCTGTTCACAATACTTGGATTTCTAGTTAGCATTCTACGCAAATATTTTAAGTTTGTTTTCGAAAACCTTTGCATGGTCATAAAAACTTTTACAACTTTGTGTAAATTTACTATTGATGTTTTATGGCTAAAATCGGATTAAAATATGCATGTTATATATTATATTATATATATATTATATATATATATATACACACATATATATGTATATATATACATTGTGGCGGACCGGCTACATGTAGTTGCCTGTTTCTGCCACTAGGTGGAGATATACCAGAGTGGTATATGCGACATGCCACCAAGGAGATGTGGCCTTGGTGGAATAGGAGCCAGTCATATGTATTGTCAGCCACACTAAGTGGCTGGCAAAGGTGTATCGTTAGTTTGGCTTTTCAGCCGTTCTTGGGGTCGGCTCTTATTGGGAGTAGACAATGTGTCGGGTGGGTGTCTACTCCCCATGTTCCCACATTCCAGGTCTTCTGGTTCCAGCCCAGGTATTGGGTGCATCTGGAGCACCTATTAAAGGCCTCCTACTACAGGAGATCAGGGGGCGTGGTTGCTGCCAGAACCTGGAGCAGCACTGGAGCTGGAGACAGAGGCTCTGGCCCCCAGAGGCTTGGAAGAAGCCGGGACCCAGTGGGAGACTGGGACAAAGTGGTTTGGTGAGACTGGACGTTAGGTCCTGTTCACATGTGAGAGAGGGACTCTTTACACATGTATAGTTAGTGGCCAGACGGCCGAGGTTTTGATTTATGTTTTTCTGCTATATACTGTGCCTCAATAAAGCTGGTTGAGGCCAGTGTTAAACGGAAGACCTGTGTCAGTGTGCCATCTGTCTTACCAAGGACGGCGATCCTGCGAGCTGAATGACCCCCGGGCCGAACCAAGATGGTGGCCAAAATGTGAGTGGAGTCTTACATGTGGTGGAGGATGCAGGCATACACCTCAGAGTCTGGACACACCCTCATTAAATTAGTCTCCTCACACATCCCCAGCATTCTCCTGTTTCCTTTCAGGCTGCACACTGAAACATGAAGGCTCTTCTATGGGACCAACAGCGTCCGCATTACCTGCGACTTGCAGGCTACAAACAGGTATACACAGTGCGCTGGGGTCACTGGTAGACACACTCACCAGCTGGACTCCAGACACTTCACACACCACTTCAGGGCCCACGCACTCATACGCTTTTTCAGCAGAGGGTGCAGGAGATACCATGTTGCTAGGGGCACCTCCGGAGTCTGTAGAAGAGCCTGCCTTCCTTCCTTGCTCCCTTGCTGCTCCAACTGCAGGTAGCAGGCCATACCCCCCCGATCACTTGGAGAAACAGGCCCTTTATAGCCATCCCAGGTCTCCAGGTTCCATGTCGGATTTTGGGCCAGACCCGGGATGGCTATAAAGGGCCTGTTTCTCCAAGTGATCGGGGGGTGTGGCCTGCTACCTGCAGTTGGAGCAGCAAGGGAGCAAGGAAGGAAGGCTCTTCTTACCCCCAGGCTGGAGGAAGCCTGAACCAGCGGTGACTGGTGATACGGTGGTTGTTTGTGGGGCTGGACGTTAGGTCCAGACCACTGATAGCTAGGGAGCTATTGGTTTAGGTAGTGGCCAGACGGCCTAGGGTTTTGTTTACGCTGTATGTTATGTTTGTGCTGGTATCAACCTGTGCCAAAATAAAACAGGCGGAGCTAAAGAAAAAGACGTTGTCGGTGCCATCTGTTTATGAAAGACGCCGATCCCATGAGCAAAGCGAGGCCAAGATGGCGTCCAAGTATGAGTGAGGCGCTACAATATATATATATATATATATATATATAGTGGCGATGCGACCTTAGAAGATCGCATTTCTCCGCCACTAAGTGTTCTGCAGCAGCTGAGTTCCAAGGTATGGGTTACCAAGTTGCTGGCTGTCAGTGAGGAAGGTCAGCAGTCTGGCAAGGGTAACCAGGAGTTAATTACTCAGGTGGTAATT
Organism: Phyllomedusa bahiana; assembly: GCA_025379985.1. Taxonomy (NCBI): domain Eukaryota; kingdom Metazoa; phylum Chordata; class Amphibia; order Anura; family Hylidae; genus Phyllomedusa; species Phyllomedusa bahiana. Next base: position 16,653 of record JAODAL010032864.1, read on the forward strand.
AGGAGAGTTGCTCAGCTGCTTGTCCACCTTAGAGGTCTGTTAAATAGCCTGGTCTTCAGTATACCAGGGGGGAGTGTGGCTCACAGTCAGTGGAGGACGTGTGCAGGCCTTGTCCAGGAGAGTATCCTGGGTTCTTCCCCCTAGGCTTGAGAGAAGCCAGGCCCAAGGACTATATTGTACGGCATGAGTACATGTTTGTTGGGCTGGGCAGTAGACCCAGACCACTGCTAGAGAGGGACTCTCTGTACATTTAGTTAGTGGCTAGATGGCCTAGGAGTTATCTTGGATGCTGTATATGTTTTCTGTGTTGGAGAATAAAACTGGCGGATGCCAGATTTAACAAGAATTCTGTGTCGACCTGCTGTTCCGTTTACCAAAGCGGCGATCCCAGAGCGAGAGTGTCCCCCAGGCTGGGCCAAAATGGCGGCCTAACTCATGTGAACTCTTACAATATATATATATATAATATATATATATATATTATATATATATATTATATATATATATATATATATATATATCTATATATATATATATATATATATAGATAGATATATACAGTATATATTATTTACAATACTCTATCCATCTTCTATAAATGTTTTTTTATTCAAATGTATCTTATCTAACTCATTCACACCATGATGATGTATTTATTTTTTTACTGGAGCCTTCCAAGAGCCATAACTTTTTTTTTATTATTTTGTACTGAAATGACCGTATGAGGGCTTGCTTTTACTGGCCAAGTTGTAATTTTTAGGCTATGTTCACACGGTGTCATTGCAGTGTGCATTTCGTGTTGTATTTGTGCTCTAATTGCATTTCGCAATTACGGTAATCCATAGTTCTCATAGATTGTATTGTACGAGCGGGGAGATAACTGACATGTCAATTACTTGCGGCGAATACGCGCCGTGAGTAATGAATGTCAATGGGGCCGGCGGGCTGTACGACTCCCAAATCACCTACTGTACGTGCCACAATTACGCCATGTGAACATAGCCTTAATGATTCTATTTATTTAACTATGTAATGTATTGGGAAACAACAAAACATTATTTTGGGGTGGAATAAAACTCTTTGGTCTAAAACTCACTTTTTTGCCCATAGGTTACTATTGGCAAAAAAGTGAGTTTTAGACCAAAGAGTTTTCATACATGTGGCCCAGGGTGTTTGGAATTCACTTTTTTTTTTTAAACTTTTATTTTTTTACCCAGAGGGAACCTGTCACATTGAATGCATCCGAATCTGTGGGCAGCATGTTGTAGAGCAGGAGGAGCTTATCAGATTGTTGTATAATTCTGTAACTCTGTGGGAATAGTTACATTAGAACATTTTATTCATTTAAATTCCTGCTTATTCCGGGTTAAGGAGTCCAGCAGGCGGTGTTATCAGTGATGGACAGCTATCTCTTTATGCACACAGATACAAGAAAGAATGTCAATCATTGATAACACAGCCCACTGGATGCCTTAGCCCAGAATAAGCAGAAATTTAAAGGGGTATTCTCACCACATTGATTAACCCTTTATGGAATTTTGACTTACAAGTACATCATAATGCCAGTAAGGATCCATGGAGTGGGTGCACTCACTAAGCCCCCTCCATACTTAGTTGGTGCCAGTTGTTAAGTACAGCTGACACCTGCTGCTAACAACAGGAATCAGAGGCTCTGATCCCTGCTGTCTAGCCCTCTAGATGCTGAGGTGATCACGCTTGCAGCATATGGATGAATGAACGTGGACTGCCAAGTGGTTCTGTAGCTGCCATTTTACTACTTCTGTTACTTCCTACTTAAAATAAATATTTTTTGCTTTCTTTCAGAGTTAGAGCCTGCTTGGGTACAGAGGGTTTCCTAGGCTGCTGACCACCTCACTGAGCTCTAGCAGTCCCGACAGGAATGGTGATATCAGTCCCTGCTGTGTCTTATCAGCCACACAGGAGCTTGTTTATCTTTTTAACTGACAAACTTTAAACTTTTAGAGCTATGTAGTCTTCTTCACTGCTGTTAAAACCACCAATCACCAATATCCCTATAACAGGCTCAGCTAGGAATAGCAGAGCTCTAATGTTAGTCACTGCTGTAGCACCAACTACAGCCTGAACCCGAAGTGGGATCCTGAAGCTGTAGAACCGCCCACAGCCTGAACCAGTAGTGAGAGCCTGAAGCTGTAGAACTGCCCACAACCTGAACAGGAAGTGGGGGGCCTGAAGCTATAGAACTGCCCACAACCTGAACAGGAAGTGGGAGCCTGAAGCTGTAGAACTGTCCACAACCTGAACAGGAAGTGGAACCTGAAGCTGTAGAACTGCCCACAGCCTGAACAGGAAGTGGGAGCCTGAAGCTGTAGAACTGCCCACAGCCTGAACAGGAAGTGGGAGTTTGAAGCTGGATATGAAGAGCAGGCTCTGTGAAACAGTATAGGGAGAACACCCTTTCTGTTGAATCTTTCTCCACAAACTGGAATACAACTTTTTGTTACTAGGCAACAAGGTCACTTTTACACTATACTACAGTACTATTGGACAGCTACTGCTTTAGTATATATCATGTCAGACAGATGTGGGCCCTCATACTTACTTGGCTTTAGGTAAACAGGACCACTGTTTTCAAGATAGGGACTGGTCCCAGATATGAGATCTACATACATTAGACATGTGAATATGCAGGCTGAGATTGGCCCATAGTAGAGCAGGGAAAACCCCTGGTGGGTCCCAAGACTCAAGACCACTGGTGGGCCTCACGATTTAAGTCCATTGGTGGGCCCAAAGAATATATTTCACTGCTGGGCCTCCAGCACCCCAGTCTGGCACTATGGGTATGCCATAAATGTTCCATATGGGAAAACTCCTTTATACAATCATTTTTTCAATGACTACAACCTATGTCTGGCCAAGCCTTAAATGTATTTTAACAGAGTGGATCGGAGGTGTTCACGGTGATTAATTTCAGCAAAGACATGTGACCAAGGTGTGTTTTCCAGATTCAGACTAAAATTAGATACATTTTAAAGTCTTTCATAATCACAGGATATTGAATCCATACATGACTGCTCTTCATTTCCTTCTCTACAGCAGCCGGTCAACAGAATCCAGCTGGCATAGCCCCACAATTCCTGAAAGTCAGAGCTAGAGAATCTGTGACCATAGAGTGCCCCATTAATCCTGGCACATGCATTTACTCAGCTTGGTGGACTTTTGGCTGCGAGGGAGAAAAACTTGATGGAAATCAATGTTACAGACAAAAGATTTGGCTTCCCTCACAGAGACTGGATATAATGATTAATAACCTGACAGAAGATGACTTCGGTGTATACTGCTGCCATGTGGACGGTGCTTCAAGAGTAAGAAGGTCGGAAGTCATACTGGAAGTAATCACAATACCAGATCCAACACCAGATCCCGCAGGTACAGTGGTTATAATGTGTCCTCAGCTAAAAGCTTCCCATGTGCATGGACTACAACAAGCTAGTTATGATTTAATGGCAGGTAGTGGACCCACTGTGCCAATACCAGGATTGCTTCGAGGGGGCGTGACTAAGCGGCCATTGAATTCTTCACAGAGCCTTTGATGGTAAGGATGGCTTAACCCCGATGGCCACCAGGTGCGACCTCAGAGCAGTCTCCAGCAGGGGCAGCTGACCTCACACAGGCCAGAAGCACCAATGCAGGCACCAAACCGACAGAGACAAAGACACAGTAAGACACAAGACCGATGATAGAAAATGCATGGCCTGGCAAGGACAGGGACAAGACCGGCAAGGAGCTTACACTGGTTAGGAGCTCTGACAACCTAGGAGCCCCAGACCAGCTAGGATACAGGGAGGAAATGACAAGGTAACAGCAGGAACTGACTGAGACAGTGGCAGATATACCATGTTTTTCCAAAAATAAGCCCTCCCCCAAAAATAAGCTCTAGCCTGATTTTCACAGATTCTTGGAGTAGGCGCTGAATATAAGCCCTACTCCAAAAATAAGCCCTAGTTAGTCACCACCTCCTGGGAAGTGCTGTTCACGAGCCCCGCCCACCCCCATAAACAGCCTGTTAGACTGAAGGCTTTATGGAAACCTCTAGGGCGACATGTATGAATTCGAATGCGTACTTTTTTTTAACTTGGCGCCGACACTCCAGTTCTAAATAGATATAGAAGAGTGTAGAATACGACAGTATGAAGATTTTTGGCGCATTACATAGAGTTTAGTGCGCCAAGTTTGGCGCATTACACTCTATGCCCATACAAAGTTTGGCGCATTAAGCTCTATGTAATGCGCCAAAAAATCTGTCGTATTCTACACTCTCAGAATCTCATAATCCGAGCATTGAAACATTAAGAGGGCGACATGTATGAATTCGAATGCGTACTTTTTTTTTCTTGGCGCCGACACCACAGTTCTAGATAGATATAGAAGAGTGTAGAATACGACAGCATGAAGATAACATAGAGCTTAATGCGCCAAACTTTGTATGGGCATAGAGTGTAATGCGCCAAACTTGGCGCACTAAGCTCTATGTAATGCGCCAAAAATCTTCATACTCTCGTATTCTACACTCTTCTATATCTATTTAGAACTGGAGTGTCGGCGCCAAGTAAAAAAAAAGTACGCATTCGAATTCATACATGTCGCCCCTGGTGTTTTCAGGCTAAAGGACCTGAGATGATGTCACAGTCACATGAGTTGCAGGTTCTTCAGCCCAGAACGTAGAGTGCAATGTGTAACTGAGAGTTCAATGTATAAACACACATATACACTCACATTATACACACACACACGTTTATATAATCACACAAACTATCCCTTATCTTAAAGTGTGGCTTCTGTGACTTGCTGGGACTTATAGTCCCTCCATAAAATGCAATGTGTAAGTTAAACTTCAATGTGTAAACACACATACATGTATACTCACATTGCATACACACACTTATACAATCACACAATCCCTTATCTTGACATGGCATGTGAGGAACTACAAGTCCCAGCATGACACACTTTCAAGATAAGGCACTGAAATAATAGACACACACTCCATGGTTTGTGACTATAGGGTATGTAGTGTGTGTGTGTGTGTATATATATATATATATATATATATATATATATATATATATATATATATATATATATACCCTATAGTCACAAACCATGGAGTGTGTGTATATACATGCTGGTACTTGTAGTTCCACAGCAGCTGCCAAGGAAATAAGGGCTAAAGGGCGACATGTATTAATGGGGCTGCACCAGAAGTCTGGTGTCTTTACAGCCCAAAAACTGGTGCAGCCCCAGTGTCAGACTGGGGTGCTTAGGGCCCAGAGGTGGGTTCGATTCTAGGGGCCCACCAGTTGAACAGTTTTGGGGCCCATCAGTGGACTTTATATTAGGGGCCAGAATACAGCCACTATAAATGGCTGTACATGCCTGGTATACTCTGCATCTTGCTTTTTGCCTCTCTTTTTATGCTTTTTTGTATAAGCAGTTGAAAAACAACTCCAGGTCTACCATGCTCAGGGGCCCACCGGGGGTTTCCCCTATTCCCCTGTGGGCCAATCCGAGCCTGTGCAGCCCTGTTCGCTATATTGTTACATTGCCTGTACACCTGTATCAAGTGTATTACAGAGCGCCCACGGCACTTTGTAATGCGCCTGATTTCGGGGGGGGGGGGGGGGGCGTTCGAGAGGCGGGGTGCACTACAACCATACGAGGCTACGCATTTATAGCTTCAGTAAGGTAAATCCAGGCTTATTACTGTTGGATCAGGTAGAGCACTTTAAAAGTAGTTTACCTGAGCCTGAAGTGTCGTTTCCACGTTAGAATGTGCCTGATTTATGACCCACAGTATACCGGGTTCATAAACTAGGCACATTCTATACTATAATGCACATGAAAATAAGCGTTTAAACACCAAAAATCATTCATGTTGCCATAAATGTCCCATCATGCAGTGTCTGCATCCGTCATGTTAAAATAAGCCCTCCCCCGAAAATAAGCCCTAGCCCTTTTTTTGGAAAGGAAAACAATATAAGACCCTGTCTTATTTTTTGAAAAACACAGTAGCTAGCTAAACAGACAAGACAAAATGAGCAGAGCCAGGTAAACACCAAGGCTCAGGCCCAGAGGAGTGGGGGAGAGAGAGCTTAATAAACCCACAGGTGAAAGGTGATTGGCTAGAGAAGCCACGACCAGCTGAACCTGCACAGGAATAAATAACAGTCGGATGCGGCCGCACCTCCCATAGTACAGGAGGAACTGAGGCGACTTCATGGTGCATGCAGCAAAAAAACAGGAAAATCTGCATGGAAAACATGACACTGTTATACATTCTAGGAAGTGTGAGAAACTGTATTCTCCTCTAGAAGTAAGACTTTTAAAAGTGATTACCTCCATAATGTAACATATCATAGAACATACCATGACTTTATCTTACTATTTAAAGAGGACCTATCACCACTGAACATATTAAGCTAAATTGCTGTAGGGAGGACATATATATGTCTAAAGATAAAGTAAAATACCTTTGGGGGCCTGAAGACTGGAAATCCAGTCATTAATTTATGAGGCAGTTAGCTAGTAAACTGTTTATGGGAGCAGCCATCTTGGGAATGGCAGACTAGCGCGTTGTGTCCATATAGGCCACGCCCCCTGATTCTATGCTTGTATGCTCCAGGATTCCAAGCTTGTATGCACTGTAGTCATAGCCTCCAGTCCTGTTATTTTTATCTTCACACCCATATATCTAATCCTATGATTGTATGGATCAGCTTAGATGTATCAGATGAGTCGCATGTTTGATTCTGTGCACTTTATCTATTGTTTATGTTCAACCTACTGCATAAAGCTCTATATGTGCAATTGAGTAAGTGTATCTGTATCACACTGCACTTTGGGAACATGATCAGTGTATCCACCATTACAACAACCAGCACATACAGTGTGTTGAACCTGTCAAAATGAAAAACACCATGACGGAAACCTGAGAGACCCCATTATAGTTTAAGTGATTTTCTTATGCTGCAGAAGGCTCATCAGTCCGTCGGGGCCATGATGAGAAATAAAAGGAGAATACTTACCTCCTGGACGCTCTTGTTCTGTCACTGCGGCCGTCCCTGTGATCTCGCCTGTAGCTGTGAATGTTCATACTTTATGAGGCAGGTGCAGCCGATCACAGGCCAAAGTGTCATGTGCACATGGACATTTCGGCCTGTTATTTGCTGCACCTGTCACGTGAAGGATGAACATTCACAGCTACAGGCGAGATGCATAGTTGCCAACTTTCGAAAATAAAAAAGCAGGAGACTTCAGTGGGCTGCGCGCGTAGCGCGCCGCGGCAAAAATTTGCATGGACACGCCCATCTTGTCGGTATGCCACGCCCCTTCAAAAAAGTCACACCCACTCCACCTAATTGCATAACGGCTTTGGAAGAAAGCCAGGTAGATGCCCTTATAGCCAGGTAGAAGCCCCCCATAACCAGGTAGTGCCCCTTACAGGCCGGTAGATGCCCCCTTGTAGCCAAGTAGATGCCCCCTCTGTAGCCAGGTAGAGCCAAATTTGTAGCCAGGTAGATCCCCCCCCTTTGTTCGCCAGGTAGGTGCCCCCCTTTGTTAGCCAGGTAGGTGCCCCCCTTTGTTAGCCAGGTAGGTGCCCCCCATTGTTAGCCAGGTAGTGCCCCCATTGTTTGCCAGGTAGTGCCCCCATTGTTTGCCAGGTAGTGCCCCCATTGGTTGCCAGGTAGTGCCCCCATTGTTTGCCAGGTAGATGGCCCCATCTGTTTGCCAGGTAGTGCCCCCATCTGTTAGCCAGGTAGTGCCCCCATCTGTTAGCCAGGTAGTGCCCCCTTTGTTGCCAGGTAGTGCCCCCTCTGTTGCCAGGTAGATGTCCCCTCTGTTGCCAGGTAGTGCCCCCATCTGTTAGCCAGGTAGTGCCCCCATCTGTTAGCCAGGTAGTGCCCCCTCTGTTGCCAGGTAGATGTCCCCTCTGTTGCCAGGTAGTGCCCCCTCTGTTGCCAGGTAGTGCCCCCTTTGTTGCCAGGTAGTTGCCCTCTCTGTTAGCCAGGTAGAGCCCCCTAAAGCTAATAAAAATAAAATAATAAAATCCACTTACCTTACCAGGCTCCTGCAGCGCGGCCAGCTCCTGCCCGATCTCTTCAGCGGCGCAGGGGGAAGTGAGAGCAGCCGCGCGTCACTCCCCTGCAGCCGCGCGTCACTTCCCCCTGCGCCGCTGACCTGTATGTGCGGCGCACACACCGGCGCCGTACATACAGGGGGAGGAGGGAGGAGGGAGCGATCCCTCCTGCCTCCTCCCCGCACAGTGAGACCGCGGGCGGGTGAGCGGCCGCTGCGGCCGCTTCACCCGCCTGTAGGAGCGGTCCGGCGGCGCAAGAGTAGCGCACCAGCGCTACTCTTGCACTGCGGTAATTTAAAGGACCCCCGCCGCCTGCAGGCGGCGGGAGGAATGCCAACTCCCCCGGGAGGGCGGGAGGGGACCCCAAATAGCGGGACCCCCCGCCAAAAACGGGAGAGTTGGCATGTATGCTTTAATGAAGTCCATCAGGTGCCATTGGTGTCTGTCAGGAAACAAAGCCATCTCCACCGTTATTTCCGTTTTTCTGGTACTATGATGAAACAGAAAAACGGAAATAACGGAGATGTGAACCCGGCCTAAACAGCACAGCCTCAAATATCATGAGATTAGATACACCGGTCACAAAGAATCACATATGATAGATACGCTAAACCCTAGCTAATCCCTTGATAGACACAGATGGCGCCTAATGGATCCCACTGATTATAATGGGCTGTTCACACGGCATTTTTGGATCCGATTTTGGATCTGTGTTGGAGCCGAAAATCGCATCCCAAAATGCTGCAGCAATCGGATCCAACACGTATCCAACATACAGCTGCGTGTTTGGATGCATGTTTGGCTGCAGCAGGATCGCACCCTATATGCTGTGTCTTTCGGAATGGATCTGAAAGACACAATGAGACATGCACTGATGATCACTCGTGTGAACGCCGATGTGTGTTTCATATTAAAAGCAATGTAACTTACATTGCTAATTATTAAATACGTGTTTGGGTCCGTTTGGGGTCCGACAGACGGATCCAAACACATATCTAAAAGTGTATGTTCACACAGACCCAGGACACCGTATGAACATACCCTTAGAATCGTGGTGACCTCTGCTGTTTAGTCTAGCTGTGGGGGTGGGCAGTGACGGAGCGTCCTATGTTGCTCTGCTGGCGCCACTGCCATAAGAGCAGTCTGGTCCACCTGCAACACTTGCTGGCTTTCCCATCAAGAGTTCAGGAGACTTTGCAAGTAAGCGCATACTGCTTGTGTGTCCTGAGTCTGCCCGTCCGGGATAGCCCATGGAATCCAGGACTGTCCTGAAGGGGATGGATGGATATTCCATCCATCCATCCCCTTCAGGACAGTCCTGATGGATGGGATGAATCCGGGACTGTCCTGAAGGATTCGGCAGGTTGGAAGGGACAGACAGATATGCATACGTTCCAGCAAGCCGGATCCTACAGGATAGTCCAGATCCTGTATATAATAGACTTGTATGTGTGTATAGTTATGTAGATTTGTATTTATGTATAGGTGTGTAGATATATAGATATATATCTATGCAGTAGATGTGTACATGTATAATGTGCATGTATGTGCATATCATTGCATGCCTGTGCTTGCATATATGTGTTTTTTACATACATACTGTATATAAAAACACACACATATATATATATATATATATATATATATATATATATATATATACCATAGTGGCCACGCCCATCTTGTCGGGGTGCCACGCCCCTTCAAAAAGCCACACCCACTCCACCTAACTGCATAACGGCTTTGGAAGAAAGCCAGATAGATGCCCTTATAGCCAGGTAGTAGCCCCCCATAACCAGGTAGATGCCCCCTCTGTAGCCAAGTAGATGCCGCCTCTGTAGCCAAGTAGATGCCCCCTCTGTAGCCAGGTAGATGCCCCCCTTTGTTAGCCAGGTAGATGCCCCCCTTTGTTAGTCAGGTAGATGCCCCCTTTGTTAGCCAGGTAGATTCCCCCCTTTGTTAGCCAGGTAGATGCCCCCATTGTTAGCCAGGTAGATGCCCCCTCTGTTAGCCAGGTAGTGCCCCCATTGTTAGCCAGGTAGTTGCCCCCATTGTTAGCCAGGTAGTGCCCACTCTGTTGCCACGTAGATGCCCCCATTGTTAGCCAGGTAGTGCGCCCTCTGTTGCCAGGTAGTGCCCCCATTGTTTGCCAGGTAGATGCCCCCTCTGTTGCCAAGTAGATGCCCCCTCTGTAGCCAGGTAGAGCCAAATTTGTAGCCAGGTAGATGCCCCCTTTGTTAGCCAGGTAGATGCCCCCCTTTGTTAGCCAGGTGGTGCCCCCTTTGTTAGCCGGGTAGATGCCCCCTTTGTTGCCAGGTAGATGCCCCCTCTGTTGCCAGGTAGTGCCCCCTTTGTTGTCAGGTAGTTGCTCCCATTGTAGCCAGGTAGATGCCCCCCTTTGTTGCCAGGTAGATGCCCCCATTGTAGTCAGGTAGTGCCCCCTTTGTTGTTAGGTAGTTGCCCCCATTGTAGCCAGGTAGAGTCCCCTTATAGCTAATAAAAATAAAATAATAAAAGTCACTCACCTTACCAGGCTCCTGCAGCTCCAGACACCTCCGATCTCCTCAGCGACGCAGGGGAGTGAGAGCAGCCGCGCGTTACTTCCCCTGCGCCGCTGACCTGTATGTACGGCGCACACCGGCGCCGTACATACAGGGGGAGGAGGGAGCGATCCCTCCTGCCTCCTCCCCGCACAGCGAGACTCCGGGCGGGTGAAGCGGGCGCAGCGGTCAGTTAAAGAGCCCCCGTTGCCTGCTGGCGGTGGGAGTTTCGCCAACTCTGCCGGAATGGCGGGGGGGGACACCAAATAGCGGGACCCCCACGCCAAAAACGGGAGAGTTGGCAAGTATGATATAAACACAGGCACGCAATGATATGCACATACATACACATTATACATGTACACATCTACTCCATATATATATATATATACATACATACATATACACACACACACACACACACACAGACGTTTACATCTATATCTACACACCAATACATAAATACAAATCTACATAACTATACACACATACAAGTCTGGTCAGCAGCAGGTGTGTGCATTGTGACTGTATGGAGATGGGGGAGGGAGGTCCTGCAGACCAGCACTGTACACAGCCAGCCTGCTGCTATCTCTCCTTCTCTCCTGTATGGGGAAAGCTGCTGCTTCGCTCACCACTCTGTTTACCTAAGAAGACAGAGGAAGCCTGAGCTGATCAGAGTCGCCCCTGCTCCCGTGTATCTGCATCTAAGCCACAGTGATCGATGGTAAAGTTCAGAGCAGGGACGCTGGGAGACTGAACTAGCGAGGCTCCTCCTGATCAGCAGCAGTTCAGCCCCAGCCGTCCCGCACTGAAGCTCAGTGAGTAACACAGTATTTCACAGGTTTGTCCCCGGCAGTCTGTGCCGCTGGGGATTGTGGGAGTGTGACGTCACACGAGCAGGGCATACTGGGAGCTTCCTGGAGAGCTCCCTGGCGGCGACTTCAGCTTGAAGGGTTTTTGTCATAGTTGCCAACTTTTGAAAATGAAAAAGCAGGAGATTTTAGTGGGTGGCGCGCGTAGCGCGCCGCAGCAAAAATTTGCATGGACACGCCCATCTTGTTGGTATGCCACGCCCCTTCAAAAAGCCACACCCACTCCACCTAACTGCATAACGGCTTTGGAAGAAAGCCAGGTAGATGCCCTTATAGCCAGGTAGTAGCCCCCCATAACCAGGTAGTGCCCCTTACAGGCCGGTAGATGCCCCCTTGTAGCCAAGTAGATGCCCCCTCTGTAGCCAGGTAGAGCCAAATTTGTAGCCAGGTAGATGCCCCCTCTTTGTTAGCCAGGTAGGTGCCCCCCTTTGTTAGCCAGGTAGGTGCCCCCCTTTGTTAGCCAGGTAGGTGCCCCCATTGTTAGCCAGGTAGGTGCCCCCATTGTTAGCCAGGTAGGTGCCCCCATTGTTAGCCAGGTAGTGCCCCCATTGTTGCCAGGTAGTGCCCCCATTGTTGCCAGGTAGTGCCCCCATTGTTTGCCAGGTAGTGCCCCCATTGGTTGCCAGGTAGTGCCCCCATTGGTTGCCAGGTAGTGCCCCCATTGTTGCCAGGTAGTGCCCCCATTGTTTGCCAGGTAGTGCCCCCATTGTTTGCCAGGTAGTGCCCCCTCTGTTGCCAGGTAGATGTCCCCTCTGTTGCCAGGTAGATGTCTCCTCTGTTGCCAGGTAGTGCCCCCATCTGTTAGCCAGGTAGTGCCCCCATCTGTTAGCCAGGTAGTGCCCCCATCTGTTTGCCAGGTAGTGCGCCCATCTGTTTGCCTTTTAGTGCCCCCTCTTTTGCCAGGTAGTGCCCCCATCTGTTAGCCAGGTAGTGCCCCCATCTGTTAGCCAGGTAGTGCCCCCTCTGTTGCCAGGTAGTGCCCCCATTGTTGCCAGGTAGTGCCCCCATTGTTGCCAGGTGATGCCCCCATCTGTTTGCCAGGTAGTGCCCTCTCTGTTAGCCAGGCAGAGCCCCCTAAAGCTAATAAAAATAAAATAATAAAATCCACTTACCTTACCAGGCTCCTGCAGCGCGGCCAGCTCCTGCCCGATCTCTTCAGCGGCGCAGGGGGAAGTGAGAGCAGCCTTTGTTAGCCAGGTAGATGCCCCCCTTTGTTTGCCAGGTAGATTCCCCCCTTTGTTAGCCAGGTAGATGCCCCCTTTGTTAGCCAGGTAGATGCCCCCGGGAGGGCGGGAGGGGACCCCAAATAGCGGGACCCCCCCGCCAAAAACGGGAGAGCTGGCATGTATGGTTTTTGTCACGTTTTGTGCAAAAACCGCAGTTGGTTTTAGATTTTTTTTCCGTCAGCCATACAATTAAATGCACGGAAAAAAACGACCTGTGTAGACTACAGTCCTATTTTTCGCCTAAAGTCTATGGGCAAGAAAAACCATCGACCATGGTATACTAAAACCACAGAAAAAATGATCGGTTTTGCTTGCTGTGCAGACATAGCCTAACAGTGATGTCAGCCAATGGCACCAGACCAATCAACCAAGCAGTGGCTGCAGCGGAGACATCCTGTTAAGAAGACCATGGTGAACCAGCGCTGGAACGATGGAGTAGAGCAGTGTTTCTCAACTCCTGTCCTAAAGCCCCACCAACAGGTCATGTTTTCATGATCTCCCACAGAATGCACTGACAATAATTACAAACTTGGAAGGGAAAGGCATGAACCGCACATCCTCACACTATACGTTTATCTATTGCTTCTCAGCAAAACTTTATAAAAAATGAACAGGAGGTTCTTAGTATAGTTTTTGATCAAAACGCATAGGCCCACTTGCCACATCGTGGCGACCTCTATAAAGTGGGTCCCTACACTAAATAGGGGTAACACTGCATGGCGGCCACCACCGCAGCAAAAACCACACAGGTGAGGGGCACAGCCCAGTGGCCCAACAGCACCACTGCTGCGTGACCTAGCCCCCTGGCTCTGGTCTGCACCACCCCACCAGCACAGCATCACAGCAGCAATGGCCGCCACACAGCACCACCACCACAAAAGAGCGCAGGTCCCTAAGAAATGTTTGTAAAATAGGTCTTCTCCTGCAGATACTGTCTCTAGTGTCACCTATCAGTAACTTTCCTAAAAGTCAATGACCTACATTTTGCATAGCTTAAAAATACAACTAGGATTGTTACCCATCTGTTGACAGCACGGTTTCTGAGTTGTCCCTCATTAGTACTCAGTAGGGTACTGGTCTACTGAGTGAGATGCTATGTAGTCCTTTCAATGTGCTGATTTCCTGGCATGGCTGATGCCAGCTTTCTTCTTTCTGGAGGAGAGCTTTTGTGCATACTTCACATTTTGAGCGTTTTGATTTTATTGAGTCGCTACAGGCAGAGGAAGAGGCACAAAATGTTGTCTGGCTACAATGGCATCCTCCTCTCATAGAATAATAATTTAAGACACCTTATACACATACTCGTCCCTTTATAGTCTGACCATGTTTTATATTAGAACATAAGAAGCTATACAGAGCTTTACCCCATATGAACCCAATAACATTGTTCCTCTCCTGAATCCTAATGAGTATCACTTCATTAAAAAAAAAATATTGGTGAATATTATTGTTACTTTTTAGGGTCGTCTGACCAAAAGAAGAACGTGAGCGGTGAAGTCAGTAAAGACCAAAAGTACAAACCAAGTGAAAAAGTGAGTAAGAAACAAAAAGGGCACAGTGAGTAACGTCAGAAAAGACCAAAAGAAAAAAGTGAGTAAATAAGTTTATAAGGATCAAAAGAGGAAGTTGAGTAAATAGGCAGTTGTATAAGAAAGCAGTTCTGTGGATCTGCTCCTTCCTTTCTTCTATCCTACCATTGGTGGCTATGGAGCGGATAACACTCTGTAGACCCTAATTATGCATGGGGTACAGGGAAAGGTAACCTGAGCTGTGGCCCGCTCCTTTTCTTGGATCCATAGCAGTCACTGTTGCTGTATATCAGGACCAAGAGTTGATAAGGATGTTAATGTTCCCAATTTGTTATACACCTGTTGTCCTTTGGTTCGTAGAACTGGCGAGCGCCTGTGCTTGAGAGTGCTCACCAGACGCATTATGTATTATTGAATTGAATACTGAGAGCCCAATGCAATTAAATAAGTCATAGATTTATACCTGAGTTTAAAATTGCGCATAATGGCGCAATGATAATGCGGGAAATGTCACTGACACTATTGTTAATAAGCAGAAATGAAAAGCACATGTAGGTGCATTCATAATACAGGTATAGTCACTGATACTATTGCTAACAAGCGCAGGCGCATTATGTCTCGTGGAACTTAATATGTGCATGCGTGAGATACATTGATTTGCGCATCTGCGAGACAAGCAGCCTAGGTCCCGCAATACAGACTGCTCTCTGCACAAGTGCATTTTTAATCCGGAGACGTCGGGAATGAGCGGGATTTCAGTTAAAACGAGTTAGGTAAGTAAACCTGTATGAGGTAGTCTGTTTACAGTAGACTACTCTTTGCAATATGGGTTATTCAGTTTACCGATCTTTTCATCCTGTTATTTAATGGGTGACATGCGATTGAGCTCTGTGATTGGAGCATTTGACCTTTACGGTCGATTAGTTTGTATTTAACCCAGGCTCTGAGTTTCATGAGCTGGGTTACTTGTGAAGGGACACCATTCCTGGTGGGCACACTAGCCCTTACCTTATACTCTATCTAAACCCATTTATTTTCCCACTGATGATTTCAGCCATTGCCGTTTGAAACACATCTGAGTATTTTTTGTATATATAATTATGTGTCTTAAATGACAGGGATTTTTTGAGGGTTTACTAGGGTCAGATTTGCGGGACTGTCCTTGTTAGGGTGAAAATACGGCTTCTATAGGGCATTTTTTCTTTGATAGGGAGACAATAGCCCCTTCTGATTCATAATTTGAAATATTGAGGAGTGTGGACCTGGCTAAATGAGGATACAGCATTGGATGGCAATGAAACCTCTGTCGGTCCCTCTGTCGATGCCTTCTGTGGACTGGTAAGTCCCTATCTTTATATTATGCCTAGTGTTTTAATACTTTTAATATATAAATGTATATATATAATATATATATATATATATATATATAATATATATATATATATAAATATATATATATATATAATATATTAATATATATATATATAGTCCTGTAGACCATAAACTTCTGAATAATATGTTTTACACAAATATCAATCTATTTGGAGATGTTCTCATAGGGCAACATGTGTGAACGGGGCTGTGCTAGTTATCTGGTGTCAAAATACTTTAGTAGACCTGTTCTCTAGATGTATGAACAGTCCATTCCAAACTTTGGCATGATAAGTGCCAGTGTGACACTGTTTAAGGCGCAAAAGATTAGGGGTGTTCTGGGGGCGTGTTGCACCTCATTTTTAGAAGTAGACACATTTATAATTCTTTGACGCCAAACCTAGGTGCATAACAGTTCGAACAGCCAGACCAGGGTAAAGGTGGTGCCTGAGCCAGACTTGTGGTATTAGCACTACACTGCGCCTGTAAGTATGACCTGCAGAAGAACAGCCAGACGAGGGTAAAGGTGGTGCCTGAGCCAGACTTGTGGTATTGGCTCTACACTGCCCTGTATGTATGACCTGCAGAAGAACAGCCAGACCAGGGTAAAGGTGGTGCCTGAGCCAGACTTGAAGTATTGGCTCTACACTGTCCTATATGTACAACCTGCAGACGAGCAGCCCGACCAGGGTAAAGGTGGTGCCTGAGCCAGACCTGTGGTATTGGCTCTTTACTGCGCCTGTATGTATGACCTGCAGAAGAACACCCTGACCAGGGTAAAGGTGGTGCTTGAGCCAAACTTGTGGTATTGGCTCTACACTGCCCTGTATGTATGACCTGCAGAAGAACAGCCAGACAGGGTAAAGGTGGTGCCTGAGCTAGACTTGTGGTATTGGCTCTACACTGTGCCTGTATGTATGACCTGCAGAAGAACAGCAAGACTTAGTTAAAGGTGGTGTCTGAGCCAGACTTGTGGTATTGTTTCTACACTGTGCCTGTATGTATGACCTGCAGAAGAACAGCCAGACCAGGGTAAAGGTGGTGCCTGAGCCATACCTGTGGTATTGACTCTACACTGCGCCTGTATGTATGACCTGCAGAAGAACAGGTTCATACATTCTGGTGCATTCTATACAACCTTAACGCGATTTATAACTGGCTTGACAGCAGCAACGTTCATTCATTTTGCCCATAATATTTATCTTGACCATGTTCATTTTTAATTTTCTTTCTTATCTTCGGAGACAGCTCTCTCTTTTGCTTCCTTTTGTACACATTTATTGTGGTATACACCATGATATCAAACAGCACAGTGACTACTCTTACCCTTTAAATAGGCAGTCTGACTGATTGCAAGTTTGAAAGCACATGTGATGCTAACTACAGGATGCACCTTAGTTTAACATATCCCTACGGTCAAATAATTTTTAATCTTTTCTAGGGGAATCATAATTTTTGTCCAGGCCAGTTTAATTAGTCTTTATATTAATTTGAACTACTAATCAAATGCATGTCTGATTTATATTAGTTGATTTACATTAAATTTATTATTACTTTTGACAGACTTTGATATTATTTCAGTGACTATTGTGGGTTTTTCTTTGATTAACGGAAAGGTACCAGCAACTTTGTTCATGTGTGTATCTGTACGATGCATGAATATTCTGGGTCCTATGAAAAAGGAATGGGGAAATTACTTTCTACTGCCCTTGAGGTTAGGTGGTGTGATCATACCCAGCCACCATTGAAGACCATACTATGTTATGCTAAAGTCCTGTTATGCGAAGAAGGGGAAGTGACAACTGCTTCAAGTAGATTTTGCCACCTTTTTAGTCTCACAGATACTTAAACCAGAAGTGATGTTTATACTGCTAAACCAGAACCACATTATGGCTTATATATAGGTGAGGACTTTTAATTGTATTCTTGTATTGACATTACTCCACCTCTCTTATTTACAGCATAAGGATGAGGTGGAACTTATTCAAGAGCTTTGTTATGCTGAGGTCAGCAAAGAAATCAAGGACCGTTAACAAAGCGTAAGGAGCAGACAGTTGTTTATGTGCCCATAAAGCTGCGGCACTGAGTAGAAACCTGATATAGCTGCTTGTTGTAGGCCAAGTGGTTGAGCTATGTCTTCCTGGATGGCAGTGTGGATCATCTATCATGATATGTAGATTTGGAGGCTCCCATATTAAACTCTTGCTCTAGACTATGTGTGTCTCATTCTTTCCATCTATTGAACTGTAATGCAGCTGAATATGGGATTATTTTATGGTTAAAATAACACTGGAAAATTCCAAAATTTGCTTTCCTCTAGGAAATATTCTATTCTTTATGGGGCTATATACTGTATAATAAGGACTCATTGCACTTACAAGGTCCATTTATGATGGTAACCCAGCTTTTTCCTGTACCTCTGGTGCATTGTGTACCAGAGTAGAGTTAGTGTCAACCTTGGGTAACAAGAAGCACCGCTGGCTGATGCCAAGCCCCAGTGATTGTAATGGATTGGCAGTTGTCAGACATCTCCATTACTAACACTGGAAAAAAAGTAAAAATAAAACAAACTGAAATGACACAAAAACCCTTGTTTTTCAATAAACACTCCAAGATAAAAGCCTTTGTTGACCATTTTATTAAACAAATGAGTCCGATGTAGTCCAATGAATCTGCCGTAGTCCAAAAGGTAAGCCTGTGAAAAAAAGAACCACAGAAACCTGCTTTCATATCATAGCCTGCTGTGGGGGATGGAATGTCATCCAGCTTTTCCAGACACCGAATAGGCTATCCAGCCCCAGGGAAAGCTGGGTGGCATGCCCAACAGTAGACACCCAGTAAAACTATATTAAATGGGAAAGCAGGATGGTGTCCCATCCCCCCACAGCAGGCTGTGATAGTAAAGCAGGTTGTTTTGGGGGATGGAATGTCATCCAGCTTTACTGAACACTGCATAGCCTATTCAGCATCCAGAAAAGCTGAGTGACATCCCCCAAAGCAGGTACCCAGAAAAGCTGGGTGCTTGCCGTGAGTGATGGGTCATAAGGCAGTATGCAACCCCCATCTGTCCCTATAACACAACCCATCACCACCTGTCAACTCTGGTTACCCTCAAAACCCCAACCTCTATCCTACACTCTAACTTCCCACTTTTATCCCCCTCTCCTTACAACTCTTAACCCCCCATTTACTACTCAACCCTACACTAACTCCCTCACCTCTACTCTCATTCTAAACCATCCACCAACTTCTAAACTCCTTCTCCACCACCATCACTCTAAACTCCCCAACTGTAATGAGTCCAAAAATCAACTCCATTGTTGGGTGCCACAATAAACTCCACTGGTGGGCCCCAAGAATCAACTTCACTGGAGACCCAAAGAATCAACCCCCCTGGTGGCTCCAAGAATTAACTCTACTGGTGCGTCCCAAAAGTCAACTCCACTGGTGAGCCCCCAAAAAAATTCCACTGGTGGGCCCCAAGAATTAACTCGACTGGTGGGCCCTAGGATTCAACTCCACTGGTGGGTGCCAAAAATCAACTCCACTGGTGGACGCCAAGGAAAAACACTGAATGAACTTTGCTGGCAGGCCACAGGGACACCAGTCCGATAATGGATGAGTATCTATCATGGTGTGTACCGGTCCCTTTTAAAGTTGCTGTAGAGAACTAGTAATGGTGGGGAACAGAGAGGAATGATGGCTGCTTTGGTGAGTAGAGAATCCTGAGCCTTCTTATAGGTAAATTCTAAGTTCTCTTTGTACTTATTCTGGTTTATGTTCTATTCTAGGTTATTTGCAATTTATAATTTTTAGCCCCCAAAATTACCCTTTTGTAACTGTTACCTTTTATCCAACACACAATATCACTATAGGACTGAACAAACATGCATGTCCCTCATTTTGCTTTAGATGCAGCCATCACATTGGGGTGAAAATCATCCAGGTACAGAATTTTTAGGGCAGGAGCAGATAGGGCTTAGATAGATCACACAAAATTACAATCTGTGTAAATTAATGTATTAATACCTGACATCCACGACACCATGTACAACATAATTGTGCCACTTACAGTGCTTAATACCAGTGCATCCAGGTTTGTAGGTGTGTGTTTTTATTTTAAGCTAAAAATATGTTGCATTTATATGTAATTTTTTTATGAAAATGAAAAAATATTCTTCAGTGGTCAAATGATTTTGTTGCAGTTCTAAGAAAACTAAAAAAAGAAAAGTTGTGGTGTTTGAGCTGATTACACAGGACATTATTTCTGCATTATATATGGAGATAGATACTGTGACACTTTAACCACATTTTCCAATCAGCAGCCATTTAAGGGGAGGGATATGTGAAAGTAAAGTGAAGCCGCAGAGAAGACCTGTATTATAATCCTCTCACCTCTGTGCTGACAAGATGAAACTTTCTCCAAAACTCTCCATATTTTCTCTTCTGAGCCTCGTCCTACTCTCAGGTAAGAACATGAATAATGTGGTGTCCTTCATGTGATTCTTATGGAATAACTTATTTAATGATGCATTTTGGTTAGAACAGTAAAATAAAAATATAAGATGCTATATATGACTACATGAATAATACACCATGCTATAAGTGACCACACTTAAGAAATTATATGCCTTCTTTATGTATAATATTTGTTTCTTAACAAAAAAATAATAAAAAAATTCATTGATATGTTATTAGTGAAATAATAGATACAAAGTTATTGGTTGTAGACAAGACCGGTCAAAAATTAGGACACCTAAATTTTTTCAATTTTTATTGATATTTACACAGTTTTATGTCTCAGATTTACTTTGGAATGAAAGACAAGAACAAATAAACATGTTAAGATGAATAAAATCAATGGATTAACTTTGTTTCAACAAATCAGGATTTTTAACTTTCCAAAGTTGCCCCCTCTCGCTGATATAGCAGCGTGACAAAATTGAGGTGTTCTTTCTACAATTGCATTCAGATATTGTTCAAAGCTTTCTTCTCAGCATTGTTGCAGAAGTTCTTACAAATGTGTTGTATTTGTAGGTTGCTTTGCTCTTATCCTTCTATCAAGTTCATCCCAATCAAGCTCAGTGGGGTTTGTCTGGAGACGGTGCTGGCTGTTTCAGTCTTTGCTATCTAGAGGCTTCTTCTTGTCTTCTTAGGTAGTTCTGACATAGCCTTGAAATATGTTTTAGATCATTGTCTTGTGTTATTATTGTATTATGAACCACTGAACCACCAGGTGTATACCAGAGAGCAATGCCTGGCACATCAGAATGCTGTGCTAGCCCTTTTAGTCCAATTGGCCAAATCTGGATCAAGCAAAAGAGCCCCAGGCCATCGCCATTCCTCAACCATGTTTGAAAAATGGTGTTACACACTAAGGAAACATCCTTTCACCTACTCGGCAATGTACAAAAACTCTGCCTAATTTACAGAAGATGTCACATTTTGATTCCTCAGTCTATTAGATCTTCTTCCATTCTTCAGTAGCCAACTGGAGCTGCTGATTGTCCCGTGCAAGTTATTTTTTAAATTTTGCAATCCTAGCAGGGGCTTATGTCAATCCCAGAGAAAAAAATTGAAACTGGTTTACTCTTTGCCGCAAAAAGCTGTGCTTAAAGATTTTAAGCTGTAAGGAGCCAATCACTCAGACTGCTGACCCTCGAAACCTTTTTACCTGATTTTTTAGTGGCCTTTGGTCTGTCAGACCTTTTCATCTCAGAGTTTTCTCCGGTTTCCAAGTGCCTTTTATTGATATAGGAAACTGAACTGACTGCCACCTTGGCTTTCTTGGCAATTTCTCTGTAGGACAGACCTACACTTATAAGGATTATAATTGTCTGTCTTCTTTTGTTAATTGCCTTTTTCTTGCTATTATGATAGCAATGTACTCTGTCCTGAAAAGCAAAGCTGTCCAAATCCTGCCTTAGAGGGTGTAATGTAGTCAGTTTCAACACTGGTTATATAGAATCAGAGGGTTTGTAAGTAATCTCCAAAAGGTAAGATACACATAGGAATAGTTTTCTTCCAATATCAATAAATAATTTGCCTCCTGTGCTGCACAATAGCTATTCTTCATGTTTTCCTTGAGGTCCTTTAGGTTAGAAATTCCTATTACTTTTATATGTTGACCAGTAGTGTGTATATATACAAAATAAAAAAATCCATGGCTTTTTTTTATTTATTCATTTTGATTTTTTGTATTTTTATTTTGTATTATTAGAAGTCTATTTTAATTTATATATATATATATATATATATATATATATATATATATATATATATAGATATATACACATGCACAAATATATATACACACACTATATATTATTTTAATAAATAATAGACATGTATATGAATATTTACTGAAACGTATAGTGAATATGGCAGTGATGCAACTCAACAAGATGTTATGCTCACTTTTATTTTACCTTTCATTTGGTTTTGCAGTCACAGTAGATTTGCGTCTGCTTATTTCTTTATCTTGCACATACATATTTATAAATACTGTATGATAAAATCAAATCAAGGACTATTTCTCTATTTAATCTGTGCTTTCTTTTTAAGCATAAAAGCATAAGAAAGAACAGATGTTTCCATGTAGAATTTTTTTAAGTAAAAAAAACTATCAAAAAATCCTATTAAACTTTTTAGACTTTTTTTTAGATTTTCTTCCACAAAAACATGCATAATATATATATACTATACATTTCATGAATGTAATGAATGTCTTAAATCAACGAAAATACTTTTCAGTTTTAGCAATTTTCCATAAAGCTAAAATTAAAACAGTATATAAAATATTTCTTCCTATAATCAAATGAATTTACTTTGTAAATTCTGTAAAATATTTTACAGCTAGTAAAAAATTAAAAGGACTTTAGTGCCATCAAAAACTTGTTATGCTTTCATCCTGTAACCTCAAACAATTTCTCAGTATTTAATATAATATTAGAAAAAAAATGTTTTTGTTTTTGGTGTGTTTTAACACGCAATAAAATGTTTAGTTTTTTTAAACTTTTATTTCTGTAGATTTTGAAAATTAATCCCATTCTACCATAATGTGCTGCACTATGTGTTTATTATGTTATTTAAATAATATTTTATCTATAATCTCAGCGGTTCAACCAGTATTGCTCACGAGTTTAATATTGTAATTGTATTATTTCTTATTTGCAGCCCCTTCATTTGACTTCTTAACCTAACCATTGTGTTTTTATCATAAATACTTCAGTTTTTTTATTCTAATTTGCCAGTTTTAAAAATATTTTTATTTGCAAAAATCAACAACATAAAATGTTTAGCTTTTATAAAAAATCAAGTATATTCTACGTATTCTGTTTATGCTGAAGAGCATCAGAAATGACTAGAGAGGATAAAAAGTTAAAAATGTTTAAAATCCGGAAGCAAATTTTGAACAGTAAATCATAATTAAGATGTTTACACACAGTAGGGCCAACAAATGTCCTCAATCCTCGGGTCTGCAAGGTCAATTTAACTGTTTGCATGTCCTCAGGATGTGCAAACACTTTAAGCACCTAGAGAGGCAGAGCTCCAATGGCTTCTTGCCTGGTACTCACCAGAGCAGTTCTTAGGCCGTAGAACTACCAGACTTTGGCCATGCATCATTATGCAGGTGTTGCGAGACGTCATATCATCACGCTACCTGTGCCGTGCTTAACTAGAAGAAGCCAGCCTGCAGCTTGTTGGGGGGAACAGGGAAAGGGGAATTTATTTATTTTCACTCTATTGGGGACCTACCTACCTACTTACAAGGGGTTTATCTACCTACCTACCTACCTGGGGCACACCTGCCTAACTGAGGCCTACCTACCTACCTGGGGCCCACTTACCTATCTGGGGCGTATATACTTGTCTAAGGGCCTACGTTCCTGGAGCCTATCAATCTACCTACCTGGGGCCCACCTACCCAACTTGGTCCTACATACCACCTACCTATCTAACTGGGCTCTACCTACTGCCTACCTACGTGGGGAGTATCTACCTCCCCAACTGGGGCCTATCTACTTACCTGTGGCCTCTCTCCCGCCTACCTTTCTGGGGCCTACCAACCTACCTAATTAGGGCGTACGTACCTACCTACCTACTTCCCTACCTGGGGACAATCAACCTAACTACTTTGGGCCTTGCCATCTCCCTACCTGAGGCCTACCACCCTACCAACCTTGGGCCTATCAGTCTACACATCTACCTGGGGCCTACCAACCTACATAGGGCTTATCAAACTATCAACGGGGTCTAGATACATCTCTGGGCTAGCCTACCAACCTGAAGCTTTGCCTTTTTACCTATCTACCTACCTGGGGCCCTGCCAATTCACCTGAGACCATGCCTGCCTTCCACCTACCTAAAGTCCCTATCTGTGGCATTGTATGATTGCATACCTACCTACCTGGGGACTTAAGAACTTACCAGGAGCCTTTTATATGTACATATCTGGGGCTTTGCATAGGTGGGACTTTAATTATTGTTAGCGCTATCTACCGTCCTAAGAGGGTCTTAACAAATGAGGGGTGGCCTATCTATCTTTAAACCGAGTATGTGAGGGTGCTACCTGCCTAATTGAGACTCCCTTTCTCAAAGTGGGGTCTAGTTATCTGTAGGGCAATATTTTGTTTTCATGCTGCCCTAGGCACTTTAGATTGCAGTCAGCCAAATGCTGATTAGTGTTTCTGTATTAACAATTTTACAGGTCTCCCCTCTGGACCAGTTTTGGATCCATTTCTCTAATAAAATGGTCAATGAGGGATATTGCTGGGGAGTGTTAGATAAAGTGTTTTTGAGTTGTTTTGGGGTATTTTTTAACCATTTTTTTAGTAAAAGAGGTTTCTGACAGAGCCTCTTTATTTAGCTTGGGGGTTTGGTGTCAGCCAGAGGTGTTTTTTGTTGTCACCCCAAGGCTGACACCAAGCCCAGCAATAGTAATACAGAGGCGTCTGTCAAACACCTCTATTACCAAAAATGGAATAAAATGGTAAAAGAAACACACTGACACAGCACAAAAAACACTTTACTTAAATAAACACTCCCCGTAAACATTCCTTATGATCATTTTATTATAGAAATGGATCAAACGCTGGTCCGATATAGTCCAATAAATCCATGATAGTCCAATGTTGAAATCTGTAGAATAAAAAGAAACACTTCAAAAGTATAACAGTAGTAAACTTGATCCCTGCCTACCTGATGATCATGCATCAAGCCTCCGGCTGAAATTCTGGAGTGCAAGGGAAGGAGTTTGGACCACACAATATGATTCTAAGAGGTACAGGTCATAGCCAATCTTCAGGAGGTTAGTCCTCTGTTCCTCCCCACTCTGCTAGGAGAATGAACCTCTAAGCTATGGCCTTTAATCGCTCTCCCACCCATGGGAAGTTTGTACAGTGTTGGGGGACAATGAGGGAAGTGCTGGAAGAGTGAGAATTCTAAGATCTTTCTGTGCAAATCCTGCAGGGATGAGTTGTGGCTGAGAGAAATCAGCATGTTGGCCTGAACCAGATGGAGAAGAGAAAGGAAAGTGAACGGCTCATCAGTTAAAATGTCACCCGTGAGTCACTGGATGTAACTGCATTGTAATCACTTAAATGTCTGCAGAGTCTGTTTTCACTGGTATCTACCGCTATATGGTCACCCCGCAAAAAATAAACCCATACACAGTTCCATTCACAGAACAATAAAAAAGTTATGGCTCTCAGACTATGGTGATGCAAAAACAGGTTTTCTTTTTTTTAATAAAATTGTTTTTATTGTGTAAAAGCAGTAAAACATAAAAAAATACAAGTTGGGTATCAATGTAATGATATCTACCTGCTGAGTAAAGCTAACATGTCATCTATATTGCACGATGACTGCTGTAAAAAATAAAAATAAAAAAACAGGATTGTTGTATTTTGTTCAAAATGTCTCACAAAAATTGAAAATTTGCAAAAAAAGTGACATTTTAAAATTTCACCTCCACTTTGCTGTACTTTCTGTGAAATACCTAATGGGTTAATAAACTTCCGAAATGCTGTTTTGAATAGCTTAAGGGGTCTAGTTTCTTACGTGGGGTATCTAACATGCAGATCCCTCAAATACACATCAGAACTGGACTGGTCCCTAAAAAAAAAAATCTATGCAAATTTTCTTAATAATGTGAAAAATTACTACTACATTTCTAAGTCCCCTAGTGTCGTAAAAATAAAAAGACATTTAAAAAGTGATGCCAACCTACACTAGACATATGGTAGATGCTAGCTATAAACTATTTTGTGTGGAATAACTATCTGTCTTGCACACAGAAATTTTGACCCTTGAAAATGGCAAATTTTCCAAATTTTCAAGACATTTTTATATTTTTTCACAAGTAAACAAGGATTGTATGGACTAAAATTTCTTACTAACCTAAAGCACAATGTGTCATGAGAGAACTTTCTCTGAATCATATGGATAGGAAGAAGTATCAAAAAGTTATTCTCACATATAGTGACACATTTCAGATTTCAAAAATGGGGCTCTGTCAGGGAGGTCAAGACTGGCGGTGGCGGTAAGGGGTAAATAAAATCTTATTTTGATCCTGTCTAAGAGCCATAACTTTTTTTTATTTTTGCACTTAAATTACTGTATTAAGGTTTGTTTTTGCTGAACAAGTTAGAATTTTTAATGGTTTCATTTATTTTACTATGTAATGTTTTGTGAAACGAAAAAAACATGTTTGTGGCGAGGAATAGGGACAAAACATTGTTATATATTATAATTGACAATGTTAAGGTGGTCTCACAAGGGGGACCCTCAGGTATATTGGATGGTAGCCAGATTAGATGGAGCAGTCCGGACCGTTGACACAGTGTACACAGAAGAACAAGATCTCTGAGTCCTATATTTATACACCTGAACAGAGGGCGTTCCTCTGACTTGCATAATTATGACATAAGTTTTAAGGACACATCACCAGATTTAGGTACAAAGTTGTACAGGAACATTATGCCTTATTTGGCCTTCTAAAGTACTCATCAGTTTCTTATCCTTTATTGAAGGTAACATTTATTAGCTTATTGATTGTTTTTTTTATTAAGGGTAACATTTATTAGCTTATTGCTTGGTTTGTTAGCATCAAAGTTCACTCGAAACTGCAGTTAAAGCAGATTACTTAGAGAACAGGTCGAGCTGACTTTATTATAGAAAATAATTATTAAAATGAACTGTTTAGCCCCCAATGAACTGAATAGTCTTTATATCATCCTTAACAATCCCCCCTTTTGTGATGAAGTACCATTGTCTGTCATCTGACAAACCCCCTTGTGATGGATTTCCTGATCTTTCCCTATATGCTCACCCTTATTTCTTTTGTCCCTTGGTGAAGTCGGAGTCATCGCCCCGAAGAGGGCGGCCCCGGAGATCTCCTAAGTTACCCTAAGTTACCCTAGATCTATAATTCCCCAGGCTGCACTCAGTATCTGTAAGTGCAATCACTGGGTACATGTACTACTTATCCACGTCACTGATGGGGAGGGGGTCACATTCAGACAATGCTACCACTATCATCAAAATCAGAAGGAAAAGACAGGGAATTTAGACCACATTTTGGTAGATTCCGTGGCACTCTTCACAGGGTGGTATGGTCACATACATAGTATTATTCATGGAGGCATCAACCATTCTCCTGAGAAATCCTCGAGAACAGGGAATACAGCAACATCCACAAGTAATCAGTACTGCTGCGACCACTGCAACTGAGATCAGCAAACTGGACACTAGATGGCTCCATTTTCCAAACCATGATTCCAGCCAGTCTGTGAAGGGGTTCTCGATACCAGAATTTTCTGCAAGTTCCTCAGATAGGGTTCAGTCCTTCTAAGGCCTTGGTGACGCTACCATCAGGAGCTGTATTATTAGGGATGAAAGTACAACAATAAGTTCCGAACATCTTGCAAACTCCTCCCCTTTCGGCCAAAAGCATATCTAACGCCATTCTATTTTGCCATGTCATCAAAGAGGTGGGCCCTATTTGATCAGCCAAACCTCTTATTGCATCTCTTAATCTCTGTTGATTATAGTAGATATAATTTATCCAATCTACATTCTTATTTACTGTAGCCCACCAAAAGAGGACTGATTCAAAACCAGCTGCTAACTGATTTCTGGCCTTGAACTTATCGGGCACGCCTCTGGGGACTCCTATGTTGTCAATATAAACTCTTGTATCAAAGGACCCCTGTGGGACAGTATCCCGCTTTTCCCTAGTGAGCCCTTCAACACTTAATGTTGTTAATTCTAAGTGTGTTTTATCTGAAGAGATTATCTGAAATGGCATAAGTATTTGCACCAGAGAACAACTACAAACCCACTCTGTTTATAGTCTAGGTCTTAACTTCATATCTCCACTAGTGTTGAGCGATTTTTATCGACAAAGTTGAAATCGGCAAGGTTTTTATGGTGATCGAAATTTTCAGATCATGCGATAATTAAGGTTAAAATCTGTGCATCATCTATTAAGATCGCGCCATTTTCGGCGCTTCCTGTCATTTTGGCGGCCAGCAAATCAGATTACATAGAGCAGGGTGAGATGTGTGTGCGACGTCATGACTGGGATGTGTATGGTTGCGATTGGCTGAAAAATCACATGACCTCGTTTTAACATAGAACAGCCCTTCCTGTTCAGCCTTAGTGTCTCTCAGCGTCTCATAGGAATAGGACGTGCGCTCTGCCTGTGGCCAAACAGCTCAGCGAAATTAGTCTATTTCTGCACAGAGAAACCTCTACTATTAGCTGTGATCCTTCCAATTTAGTTAGATTAGAGATTTGAAGATTTTATATAGTTAGGTAGAGAATTTTAAAGCAGAATCTACGCTGTAAAGTCACGGGGGAGCGGGGAGGGGGGGGTCCCGTGGGCGAACACAGACAAGCTCTATCTAAAAAGAACACTGGATAAAGTTCACCAAGACTTAGTGTAGACATTGCACTGCAATATCTTTATCATTAACAGTTTGCTATTGAAATATTTCCTGGATATTGGGCAGCCTGAACTTATATTGGATACACATCATTTCTAGTAACTGCAGGTCTCTTTCCAAAACTCCACTTTTATTATCAGTATACATTTCAGATAGGTGTTCATTTTCAATTTTACCCATTCCACCTGTGTTGATATATCCACGTTGCAGTTAAATTACAATCCAGCAATCTTGTAGTCAGCGCAGGTTGTTTGTTGCTAAAAATACAGTGTATCATACGACAACATAACAGATACGTGTTTTTTGACTTTTGTGCACCCAGCTTTGTTCATTGACGCAGCATCCACGTAAATCTTAAAACAGCAATTCTATAGTCACCACAGGTGAATTGAAAGGTGCAAAAAATACCGTGTATTATACGAAAACATAACAGATACGTGTTTTTTAACTTTTGCGCACCCAGCTTTGTTCATTGACGCAGCATCCACGTAAATCTTAAAACAGCAATTCTATAGTCACCACAGGTGAATTTAAAGTTTCAAAAATACCGTGTATTATACGAAAACATAAAAGATACGTGTTTTTTGACTTTTGCGCACCCAGCTTTGTTCATTGACGCAGCATCCACGTAAATCTTAAAACAGCAATTCTATAGTCACCACAGGTGAATTGAAAGGTGCAAAAAATACCGTGTATTATACGAAAACATAACAGATACGTGTTTTTTGACTTTGCGCACCCAGCTTTGTTCATTGACGCAGCATCCACGTAATACTTAAAACAGCAATTCTATAGTCACCACAGGTGAATTGAAAGGTGCAAAAAATACAGTGTATTATACGAAAACATAACAGATACGTGTTTTTTGACTTTTGCGCACCCAGCTTTGTTCATTGACACAGCATCCACGTAAATCTTAAAACAGCAATTCTATAGTCACCACTCACCACAGGTGAATTGAAAGGTGCAAAAAATACCGTGTATTTTTACGAAAACTAACGATACGTGTTTTTTGACTTTTTTCGCCCCAGCTTTGTTCATTGACCAGCTCCAAATAAATCTTAAAAAACCCTTG
>JAODAL010032865.1:0-46331 GCA_025379985.1 Phyllomedusa bahiana
CATTCTTCCTGGGTGGGGTGGGCTTCTCACCTGCTGGGTTCATCCTCAGGAACCATTGGCGGAGGAAGTGGAGGTCGTTGGAACACAAGGGCCAGACGAGGTAGCCGGCGTGGTCGGGTGACCTCCCGTTGGAGGCGGAGCTCTTGTTGTCTCTCAGCAAAGCGTATGTCGATTCGGGTGGCCAACCGAATCAGTTCGTCCAGAGAGGATGGCAGATCCCGACCTGCTAGCTCATCTTTAATGCGCCCCGAGAGGCCTTGCCAGAAAGTTGCCACCAATGCCTCATTGTTCCAGTCCAGTTCTGAGGCGAGGGTACGGAACTGCACGGAGTAGTGACCCAATGTGGAATCGCCCTGCCGGAGATGAAGCAGAGCTGCGGCAGCAGCGGAGGTGCGGCCAGGTTCCTCGAAGACGGTGCGGAACCCCTGGAGGAAGGCTTGCAGATTAGCCGTCAGCGGATCTCCTTGGTCCCATAGCGGAGTGGCCCAGGCCAGAGCTAATTATGGCTAATTATGAAGGCCACCTTAGCCCGCTCAGTAGGAATTGATGCCCCAACATCTCGAGGTGGATGGAACATTGACTGATGAAGCCTCTGCACTTCTTGGGGTCCCCATCATAGCGAGAGGGGAGTTGCAGATGTAGAGAAGGTCCCAGTGCAGAAGCAGGTAGCGCCATGGCTGCAGAAACGACTGGTGCTGGCGAGGTGGCAGCAGCCGCAGGCGGAGGTAGACGAGCCGCAAGGTTCTGCATCATGGCAGCAAGCTGGTCAATGCGCTGGCTCTGCTGGGCGATGGCCATCGTGATGTCCCGGAATTCGGGCAAGGGTACCCTGGCGGAATCTATGGCCAGTCTGTACTGTAAGGGTTCGGTGGATTCGCTTGATCACCGCAAGCGATGATAGTTTAGCCACGCCAAGGAGCGGAGTCTAAGTAGCCCCCGGTATTCACCAGAGCCCACCACAAAGCGGAATGGACTTGCTGCGGCGTGATGCTACCAGGTCGCTACCCCCTGACTTGCTTGCGATGGCGGCCGGGGTACTGCATGGTACCGAATCGTAATCCGGAGGTGTAGTCGGGGACAGGCAGAAGGTCAGGACAGGCGGCAGAGGTTCGTGGTCAGAGACAGGCAGAAGGTCAGGGCAGGCGGCAAACAGGCAAGGTCAGGAAACGTAGCGGAACGGACTGGTACACGGGTAATCAATATGGATTCCAAGACTCACTAATGGCACGGAACGCACACCAACAGACTGGCAAAGAGTGTTGGGGGCGTATTCCTTATATAGGACCAGCGCCCGGCAAAAGACCAATTACCGGGACACTGGCCCTTTAAATCCAGACCAGTCATCGCGCGCGCGCCCTAGGGAGCGGGTACGTGTGTGGCGGCCGGGACGGACCGGCTCGGCGTTCACAGGATTGTGGAGTGGTAAGAGAGCAGTCGCCCGGCAAGCAGGGGGATGGTCGCAGGCAGCCGCAGCGCCCGCGACCCCCATGATATATATATATATGTAACCTTGGTTTTTGTGTACAATATTGTCAAAATACTTTTTGTACACCGAGATTTTAGGGTTCAGACTCCAACGAGCATTTTGTCCTTTGTCGTGTGGACGCATCCTCATTCTGTAGGTGAATATATAAATTATGCCTCCACTATAGCACAATAGTCTGAACTGGATGGACATCTGTCTTTTTTGGCCTTACAAACTATGTAACTATGATAAAAAATATATAATTTTCTTTTGTTATGTTTTGCTGCTTTAAAAAAAAAAAGAAAAACCTAACAAAAAACTGCTTTGATTGCAATTTTCTGAAACCAATTACTTGATTTTTGCAGGCCAAAGTGTGGGTTTTGGTTTTGGGGTTTTGATTGGTACCGAAAGTACATACGACTTTTTAAACCAATTTTTTGGGAAGGAAAGGCAACCAGAAAAACTAAGGGTGACCTCTATGAATTCGCATGCAGTATTTTTTTGCCGGGACAGAGGGCAGAGGTATTCTGAGATAGGATGTGCTGTCTGGGTCCCATGTGGCAGCAGGCCCCATTACTTGGTTGCCATATGACAACAAGGCTTTTTTTTTTGTAAATTGGACTATTTGCCTGGACCTCCTCTGCTCCCCAAAGTGCCTTCCTGACATTATGAGGTTAAGGTTTTAAAATGGAGAGCCGACCATGCTTTCTCACGACTGTCCATTCTGTATCAGAACTTCCACAGAATGGAGAGCCGTAAGCAAGTATAAAATGCTCTCTATTCTGAGCCTAGAGTTTTGGGTGCCCATTCCGAAGATTGGTGCAAATCCCAAATGTGAGATTCATGCCTATCCTTGGGATATTGCATCAAAGTGCAGGATGGAAACACCTTTTTAAGGAAGACATATATTCAAAACGTTGCCAGAAATATTATACAAGATGACTTTTTTTGGCTAATAATTCTTTGGTGGGGCAGTGTTAGTTCTTTTGGAGACAACAAAGACCAGGCGCACACACTGTGTTTGTAGGTGAAAGCAACACATTAAAGAATATTTGCAAAGCCAAGAAAGATAATTTTTATCTTTTTCCCATAACACCACTTTGTACTTTAGATCATAAACTTTGTTGTTTAGTTCTTCTGCTCACAATAGAATCCAGACAAGTCTTATCTACTGTTCCGTAGTGTTTAGAAGTAAGTGCAAAGGAATACTTCACAAACTTCAGGGCAGGATCTATTTTAACATTACTATCAGCCCAGATTATGAAGTGCTATTGCGGTAGTGAAGTCCTGAAGGACCTGCTAATGGACAGATGTTTACGGCACATACATATACTAGCAGGTTCTGCTAATCCTTCTAATGGTCTGATAAAAAGTTCATGTTCTTTTTGAAAGTTTTTACAAGTTACTGTATTCTAAATTTATGTAGCTATAAAAGACTACACAATATATTAAGACTACACAATATATTAAGACTACACAATATATTAACCTTTAAAGCAAACATTAGACCCATGGCCCCTTGATATTAAAATAATGGTGAAACTGCTGGGTTTTTTTTTGTTCTTTTCTCCCAAAATAAACCTAATAAAATTGTATAACCCCTTAATCTGCCATGTTTCTATACGTCATGATGCTGTGGTACTTAACGCACCATGACATGCAGAAATGACATGCCATGCCCGCACTGCGGTGGGAGCCCTGCGGTGATTGCAGATAACTTCATTCTTGCTTGTTTAACCCCTTAGCTGGCACGGTAAATAGTGACCAAAGCAGGTAAGGAGTTTGAAAGAGGAGAGAGCTCACTCTGTCCCCCATTGGCACCGATCGCTGAGTATAGTCCTATAGTGGTACAAGTGTGAAACATAAAAATAAAAAATATAGTAAAACTTGTACACTGCCCTTTACCCATTATAAATGCTTATCACTGAAAAAAATTGAAAAATAAACAAAAGTACACCTATTTGGTATCGCTGTGTGTGTAACGACTTAAAATATAAATCTGTTATGTTTTTTGACTTGACTGATTTTTATTCCTCCTGCTGCAAATAAAATGGAATAAAACGCAA
Organism: Phyllomedusa bahiana; assembly: GCA_025379985.1. Classification (NCBI taxonomy): domain Eukaryota; kingdom Metazoa; phylum Chordata; class Amphibia; order Anura; family Hylidae; genus Phyllomedusa; species Phyllomedusa bahiana. The sequence continues at coordinate 3,532 of JAODAL010032865.1, forward strand.
TAAAAAAAGTAATATAAATGGCAATGTGGTACCAATGAAAACGACAGTATATCCCGCAAAACAAAAACTCTTACATAACAAAAAAAGAAGAAGTTATGGCAATCCGAAAAAAGTGATGCATGAACATTGTTTTACTCAATTAAAACATTTTTTTAAACTGCTTCAACATAAAAAAGATATAAATTGGTTGTAGCTGTAATTATATTGTATAGAGTAAAAATAACATGTCGCATATACAGCACAGTAAACGCTGTAAAAAAAAGACCTACTAGAATTGCTGTATTTTCTTTATCCTGCCTCCCAAAAGCAGATTAAAGTGAATAAAAAAGTCATGGGTCCCCCAAAACGGTACCAATGGAAAAAACAAGTTCCTATACAGCTCCATACACAGAAAAATCAAAAAGTTAAGACTATGGTCAATGCAAAACATGTTTTTTTCTAAATAAAAGGGTTTTCATTGTATAAAAACAGTAAAACAAAAATATATTAATTTGGTATTGTTGTAATCATATCGACCTGCTGAGTAGAGTTAATGTGACATTTATACCAAATGGTGAGTGCTGTAAAGAATAAAATATACTATCAGGATTACTATTTTTTATTCATTCTGCCTCACAAAAACCATGATAAAATGTGATCAAAGTATCACATGAACCCGTATGTCACCGATAAAAACATCAACTCATCCCACAAAAAACGAGCCCTTAATCAGCTACCTATACACAAAAATAAAGTTATGGCTATCAGACGAAATAAAGACACAATTTTTTACAAATACATTTATATTGTGTAAAAGCAGTAATACATTAAAAACTATTCAAAATGTATATTTTTGTAATCATACCAGCCTGCATGGTAAAGTTACCATATCATTTACACAGCATGGTGAATGCTGTAAAAATGAAACCTAAAAAACAATGGCGGAGTTGCGTTATTTTTTTTTTTTTTCCATTTTCATGGCCCAATGCTAAAAAAAAGTGGAACACCTGTGGACCCAAGATGCACAATATATCCCTATATAAATTTGCTAAGGGGTGTTTATTTTAAAATGGGGTGACTTCTGGAAGGTTTCATCTATTCTGATGTTTTAGGGGCTTTGCAGATGCAATATTGCACCCACCAAAATCTGCGTTCCAAAATCTAACTAGCTCTCCTTCCATTGGCCAGCTTAGGGTGTCCTTGAAACATCCAAAGGGTTAACAAACTTGATAAATGTTGTTTTAAATACCTTTAGGAGTGCAGTTTTTTTAAATAGAGTGATTTATGAGAGTGTATAACGCAGAACCTTCAAAAGCACTTCAGAAGTAAATTAATACGTTTAATGACCATATACGAAGAAACTTTTTAGGTTAGAATGCATGAGAAGATCTTACCTATCTCACCTTTGTGGAGAACAAATTTAGCTAGAATTACTTTAGCATAGATATGGATTAGTGATGAGCGAACCCATTAAAAATCAAAGGGAGAGTTCGGGTTAATTTTTATATCTATACAGATTGAGGGGAAGCTGGTAATTCCCTCCAGCAGTATACAAACATAGGCACATTATAAACCGAGCACGGACACATTGTAAATGCGCCTTAAAAAGATTACGCTGTGCACCTCCTAACACAATACGCCTTATTGGAGGGGCATTTCCTAACTAGTATTGATATGTTATGCGCCTCCATTGTGTAATGCCTCGATAGGCGCATTACATACATTACCAATGATGTGCATTATGTTTGCTATGCGCTGTGATTGGCTGCCTGCACACACTGTGTTTACTCCCCTTGAGCTGTTAAAAACAAAAGTAAAACTAGCTATGTGAGAGGGCTGCTGGCTCTATACTCATCTCCCATCTATAAGCTGAATGATCTGGGCAATTACTGACTATTTAACTCATAGATACCCTCATATAACACACAGTCTTGTGTCCTTGTGTTTTTCTCCATATTAAACAAACCTCCCGCCTGATAACAGAGGGGGAGGGCAGTGTGCATTCCTCATGTGTTTCATCAGTTTAGGCTGTGTGTATAACTTGATATAGCACAGCAAAGAGCTTGTGGAGCCTGGAGACGAAGGCTCTGCAGACACAAAAGAGCTATGCAGCCTCCTGCAGTGTTATCCTCTCCAGACAACCTTCACATTCTACTGCAAATACAGAATGATGATGTCACAGCTCTTCAGTTAGGGGAGACACACCTCCCGACAGGAGAGACAGCCTGCTGAGAGGAGAGACTCGCCCCTGGATTGCAAATTCAATCTCATAGAATTAGCTGAAGAGCACGAACGCTTCAAACGATAAAACCTCTTTAGTTATTACTTAGAGTCTGGTGGTTATATAGAAACTTGTTCATCGTTCTAGAATGTTCTAAATATATTTCTTTATGGCATAATCCTTATTTGTGAGACATTTCTCAGTTAGAGGGCTTCCAAGAATGGGATTCGAAGGGTGTTGAGTATTTATACCAGCTGTATGAAAATTTTCTTAAGAAGAGAGTTTGAGCCTAGCAGTTCTGTTATAATAGTTTTTACAACTGAGGCATGTAGCTCAGATTCAGTAAATCTAAATATAGACTCCTTAAGAGTACTAAAATATATAGTAAAATTCAGCAGTACGAAAGGTCTTATATCCATCTTCTCGAACATAGTAAATTGCAGTGGGATATAAGACCATATGGGGATTTTTTTTTAAGGATTTGCTGGCTTCATTGAGTATTCTCTCTCTTAACATAGCACAATGCAGACTCTAGTAATTATTGATGCACAAAATCTATAGGACTCCTAACCTGTTGTGGAAAATTAGATTGAGGGGAGCTGTGAGGAGTCACTAATGTCGAGAGGAAAGGGAGGGTATTTCACATATGTTTGGTTTTGTTGATCTCTGGATGCCTTATGTTGAAACCTGACAGTGTCACGAGGCGCGCTACAGTACCCGCTACCGGCCGCACTAACCTCTCTCTGCTCCACTCCCATCCTCTGCTTCTGACCAGCGGTCAGGGTTAAAGAGTGCTCACCATGCTGTTTCACAGGACCTGCTCTGTGCAGACAACTTCAGGTTCCCACTTCCTGTTCAGGCTGTGGGTGGTTCTACAGTAGTGATTGGCATATCGAGTTTTAGAGGGACATTGGTAATGGAAAGGTCTAAACAGTAGGACATATGGCTACAGAGTTCTAAAGAGTTTAATAAGCTCCTGTGCTTTTGATAAAGTATTGTGTGACATCACAATCCCAGCCAGTGCTGCTAGTGCAGACAGAGATGAACAGTCACCTGGGGAAGGTTGTGTACACAGTCAGGAGATAGGAAGTGCTCTAGCTCTGGAAGGAATCAAAATCAGAACAGAAATGCATTCAATAATATTGTTTGACCTTTTCCTACATGATTAAAGGTAGCAATGTGGTAAGTATACCCCTTCCAATGTTTTACTGGTTATTACATGTTTCTACATGATACTGTGCTACTATTTTTTCACATTAATTTGTTCAGGTGATGTATACACCATAATTCCTTCTCACAGATTGCATCACATAATACTTTTAAAGGGGTTTCACTACAAAGGCATTTCATGTCTGGTTTGTCCTGCTTTAGCTTTCGGTGTGTTCAAAAGGAGATGTGTATGATTTGTTTGAACTGTATATCATGTGACCCAGCAGACTTGACATCCCCATGCCTTTCACCACAGCATGCTCACTTTAGTCAAACAAAGGTCTATCTATGTAAAGAGCTAAAGCTACAATGTAGCTGAAGGGTTAGGCCTTCTGTCTTTCAGCATAGAAGTCCTAGGTTCAAATCCCTGCAGGAACTAAACGCGGATTTTATTCTCAATGTACATACCTGATGGAGGTTTCTTTTATCCTTTTATTTATTTGCACTGTTTGACTAATTATTAAGGAGTACAGAGGACAGGAGTAGAATGACAGCACCTGGGGTTGAACACTCGCTCAGCACCAAGTGTGTGTGATTACTAAGAAGGTAAGAGACTGGCAGTAGCTGCCTGAGAGGAGAGGTGATGTCTGAACATGTGCGGCCAGAACTGAGGAGCTCTTGTTACTGGTTGTATCCCCTGAAGACGAGCTGTACACTATGAATCACTAAGGAAACAGCTATAACAAAAAATGTACAGAAGTTTTAATAATGATGAATGGTGAAAATGTTTTTTTAATTTGCAAGCTTCCCACATCAATTTTACTTCACGATAAAACCTCTTTAGGAGATTTTTTGAATACTCAATGATGAAGTTTTGCTGGGGTATTATCCTGAAGTCCTTTTTTTCAGGCCCAGACTGGCCTACCTGGGAGCAGGGGATGCCCCCCAGTGAGCCCTTGGCCATGATAAGTGTCCTAGGCATGGCAAGCTTGGGGATGCTTTTTAGGAAGAAAAGCAGAGAAAGGGAGGCAAGGTAAAAGAGTTATGTGCAGTCATGTAAAATAGCTGTAGGATGGGCCCCAGAATCAACTCCACTGGTGGGACCCCGGTACCCAATTAGGACACTGCTTATTTCAATAGCACTTCAAATAAAGAGAGTTGAGCTGCAATACCAGGCAAAGCCTACAGTCAAGAGTGGCGCTGGTTCATTCCTTTAATCAGCAAGATAATGATAATTGTAATTGTGATTTTCTAAATGATATATTCCTAAAGTGAAGTTCATTTCCCAGTTTATTCTTTAATAGCACATATCTCATGGGAAGAAAACACTTGTAGATGACTCATATTGTATGGAAATGGTTAGCAACACAGTTCCACTGCCTGAACCTATTAATGTTAATATGTCAAGAAGTAAAGTTTTTTTTAACCTAGTAAATGAAAAGGATGGATTCACCGGTGTGTGAGAAATTTCATATGATTTACAAGAGTGAAAACCATTATAAAGTATATGCAATATGTAATAACAATGACCTGAACTTATCTGGCTGTGCAAATGCTTCTGCAGGCCTTGGAATACTATTATAATATTGTGCAAAGTTGGTGTTAGGGACCCGGAATCTAGATGGACAGACATACAGTGCGCCCAAGCACTAAACCCCCCCGAGGCTCTCCCTGACTACTTGCCGGCCTGACCCTAAGCGGTCGACAACAACTGGACGACAATCCCTACCTAGGTAATGGCAACATAGAATGGAGAAGGCAACAAAACACTAAAGTGGGAGGTTAGACAGAGCAGGTCAATGCCAGAGTGAAGCAGTACCAAAACGTCAGGCAAAAGGAAGGTCAGGAGAAAAGGCAAAAGGATCAGAAACCACATGATACAATAGAAAAAGCACAGCAGCTCAGCCAAAATAGACTATTACCAGCAATGTTCTCAGAGCAGAAGTGATCCTACATGGGATATCAAAGTCTTGGCCCAAAGCATGATTGGACCGGCCCATGACACCCAGAATACACAGAACACAGGCAACTGTCAATCACACTCTGTATAAATGACCTGCAGCCTAGCACAAGGCTGCAGGAGCAGCAGACGGGTGCGGTAGAGAACCTGTCAATCAACAAAAGTCAGCACAGAAATCAGACAGTGTTCAGACCAGTGTAAAACCATACATGCCAACTTTTGAAAGCAAGAAAGCAGGAGATTGTAAGGGGCAGCGTGTCAAAATTTGCATGACCACGCCCATCTTGTTTGTGAGCCACACCCCCTTCAAAAAGCCACACCCATTCAACCTGTGTAATGGCTCTGGAAGAAAGCTAAATTAGGGTTTTGTCATCACCCAGCTTCCCTGAACTGTTGGATGGTCTATTCAGCATCCATGAGAGCTGGGAGATACTGCCAAAATGTGCCCCAATAGGTAGGTATCTCGGTGCCCTAGTTGAACCCTGTAACCAGGAAGTAACCCCTTGTAGCCAGGTAGACGCCTCCTGTAGCCATGTTAATGCCCCCTTCTAGTCAGGTAGCTGTCCCCAATAGCCAGATAGGGCCCCTTACAGCCAGACTGTGCCCCCAATAGCCAGATAGTGCCCCTTACAGCCAGGTAGTTCCCCCAATAGCCAGGTAATGCCTTAATTAGCCAGGTAGAGCCCCCATTACCCAGGTAATGCTCCCAATAGTCAGGTAGCGCCCCAAGTAGCCAGGTAGTGCCCAAGTAGCCAGGTAGATGCTCCTTACAGCCAGGTAGTTCCCCCAATATCCAGGCAGATGCCCCCAATAGCCAAATAGATGCCCCCAATAGCCAAATAGATGCCCCCAATAGCCAGGGAGATGTCCCCAATAGCCAGGGACACGCCCCCTTTATCCAGGTAGATGCCCCCTTTATCCAGGTCGATGCCCCCTTTATCCAGGTAGATGCCCCCTATAGCTAATCAAAATAAAATAATAAAATCTACTTACCTCACCTGGTTCCCTGCAGCTCCGGAGATCTCCTGGGCCGGCAGAAGCTGCCGACCGAGGAGACTCAGCGTCGCAGGGGGATTGCGTCACACCCCCTGCGACACTGATCTGCATGTACAGCGCACACTGGGACGCTGTACATGCAGGGGAGAAGACAGGAGGTGAATGATCCCTCCTGCCTCCTCCCTGTACGAGCACCTACACAGAGCGTGTAGCTGCTGACTAACTCCGTGCGGTGCCCGCCCTTAGGAATCTTGCAAGATAAAGGGTAATGCACAACTATGTATTGGATGCTCAGTGGTAAGGTCAAAAATTGACTAGTTTACCAATAGTAGTAGAAAACCACGGCACACCAATTCTGGTATTATACAAATAATGGAGTATTTTATTTTTCACAAAATAGTCAGATGCTGCTTACAAGGAACATTCTGTTACAGAAGGTTACAGTGATACAATAGATGCCATAACATTAGATGTTTCGGACGTAGCCTTTGTCACAAAAGACATCTTAATAGATATGAGTCAAGACTGCTATTACAAGTATAGGCTGTGAGCAGCAGGAGGAAGCATGCAGAAGCATCTATGAGATTCTGGTAGATGCTGGTAATCCATAGATGCCTTTGCATGCTTCCTCCTGCTGCTCACAGCCTATACTTGTAATAGCAGTCTTACCTCATGCCTCATATCTATTAAGATGTCTTTTGTGACAAAGGCTACGGCCGGAACGTCTGTTATGGCATCTATTGTATCACTGTAACCTTTATACAGAATGTTCCTTGCAAGCAGCATCTGACTATTTTGTGAAAAATAAAATACTACATTATTTGTATAATACCAGAACTGGTGTGCCGTGGTTTTCTACTACTATTCGGACTTAGAATGGCCCAGGTGGCGCCCGAGCAGTGTTCTAACGCTACTCCGGTGCTGCATTTGTTTAAAGAATGCCTAACCCTGCCGAAGGGGGGTGTGGGTGGGGGGCAGGAGGTGAGCCCCGCTCAAAACGGGAGGGTTGGCAACTATGTGTAAAACATACGCAAAATACAGACACAATCATGGTCAAAAGTACAGTTTTCACCATAACTTATGGGCAGAGGACTGCGCTGTGGCCAGAACAGGCAAGGTCATGACCGTTGGTGGGAATTTTCAAATTCATATTCAAATTCCCTAAGATCACCTTAAGGCCATGTTCACACGGCTTAAAATGGGCCGTATTCCGGTCCGTAATTACACGCCGAAGTGCGCAAATTACGGGCTGAAAACGGCCCAGTCATTATGGTAATCCACAGTTCTCATAGAGAACTATGGATTACGTCTCCTCTCCTTGCCCGGCTAATCCACCGGGCGGGGAGATAATTGACATGTGAATTACCAGCGGCGTATACACGCCGCTGGTAATGCAAGTCTATGGGCCGGCGAGGTGCCGGCCCCCCGCACCCGCCCACACGTCGTAATTGTGGGGCGTAATTACGGCCCGCAGTTAAGCCGTGTGAACATGGCCTTAAGGACTTCTAGGGCCCATATTTTCTTTATAGTTCTCAAAGAGAATTTTTAGTGATGAAAATGAGTTCTGAGTAATATTAAAGGAGTTGTCCAGGTTTTATTTTAAAGGGGTTGTCTCACTACATTGATTCATCTTACCTCAGTTCTGGTTTCTTGGTTTCACTTTGAATTCAGAGGCATGTTTATTGTCTTCTACTAGACTGCAGTAGAAGCCAGGTCTGTAGTTATAGCAACCAGTGCTAGCAGCATATCAGGATAGATCAAACAGGTCTGTAGCTATAGCAACCAGTGCTGGCAGCCTATCATGAGAGATTGAACAGGTCTGTAGCTATAGCGACCTGAGGAGCTGATGAAGCCCATACAAGAGGGGATATCTCAGAATGGGTAGGATACCGTTAATGGACATACATTGCAAAGTGACTTGTCTTTGCAAGATCTTTAACATAAAAAGCAACCCCTTTAAGCTACTGTCGCACTAATGACATAAAAAAAAATACATCCTCACCTTGCCTTTCACTGCTGTTCCAGTGATGCAGCTGCCAGTGGTGTCTACCAGATTCCTGTTTACATCTGACTCTGTGGTTGGCTGAAGACCACTGCAGGCAATCAGTGGCTGCAGTGGTCTTGTGTGGTCCTTCCAAGCAGTGAGGTCAAGGCAATAGCATGTCTGTAGAGCCAGATGTAAACAGAAGACATGGAGACACCGTTGGCAGCTATAGCACTGAAAGGACAGCAAGGGTTAAGGTGTGTGTTTCCTAATAAAATGATTATTAAATTTATTTTAAAAAATATAACCCAGATAATTTTTAAAGGTAATGTCACATAATGATTGTGTGATCCTATGCTTTTATATTGCCCTTTTTTTACATAGTAATGCATAAATATAGCATAAATATTGAAAGAGGAAAGTTTTGCAGAGTATAAGTGATAAGTAATAGTAATGGAGGTCCCAAGTCTGAGACTCCCACTGATTTAAAAAATGGACATTCCATGTCTTCAATTTGAATGGTGTATCCAGATTGCCAGCCGCCGCTTCATTCATCTCTGTTGGAGTGGCAGAAATAGCCAAATTAGGGTATGTTCACACGGCTTAATTGCGGGGCGTACAGTACGCCCCACAATTACACCGGGTGTTCGGGAGCTCGCGCCGATCGGCACGTAATCCCGCTGCGTGGGGGGGCTGGCATCCCGCCGACCCATAGACAGTCATTACTCGCCGCGCATTAGTGCCGCGAATAAATGACATGTCAATTATCTCCCCGCTCGCACAATACGATTGTATTGTATGAGCAGGGAGAGGAGGCGTAATCCATAGTTCTCTATGAGAACTGTGGATTACCGTAATGATTGGGGCGCATTTCGCTCGTATTAGAGCGCACTACGCTCTCATTACTTGATGAAATGCGTCACAAAATAAGCCGTGTGAATATACCGTTATGCATTTCACTTCTCGTTTGCATTCACACTGGTTTTAAATGGAACAGGGAAAAAATAGGTGGGGGACTATAAATTACAAAGTTTTTTAATGAGTGGGTCGGTAGTAGAGACTGCAGTGGTGGCATTCCCATTTAGAAGAAGAAAGAAAAAAACAGCAGACCAGCGGTTTTGGAATGGAGAGAAGGGAGAGTCTCGTAATGATTGGGGCGCATTTCGCTCGTATTAGAGCGCACTACGCTCTCATTACTTGATGAAATGCGTCACAAAATAAGCCGTGTGAATATACCGTTATGCATTTCACTTCTCGTTTGCATTCACACTGGTTTTAAATGGAACAGGGAAAAAATAGGTGGGGGACTATAAATTACAAAGTTTTTTAATGAGTGGGTCGGTAGTAGAGACTGCAGTGGTGGCATTCCCATTTAGAAGAAGAAAGAAAAAAACAGCAGACCAGCGGTTTTGGAATGGAGAGAAGGGGAGAGTCTCGTAAAAGGTTTTATTTACTCCAAAGGAGTTCTACTGTGGTAATAAAAAAAATTAAAATGTGTTGGACAACCCTTTTAAATAATAGGAAACTATACTGTAAATCTTTGAACTCAGCATCTTCTTCTTTATCCGATGCTGTACTCCTCTAAGAGACCTGACAGATCTGCTTTAACTGTATGATGATGCGAGATGAACAACAGGATTTGGAATTCTATAACAGAATAAGAGCTTTGACCCATATAAATGTATTTTATGAAGCTGATCAGCACCGAATATTGGACCCATTCAGACGGGGCATCAGGTAACACTTTATTATACCACTAGATACTGAACAAGAAGTTATTTTAAACAGTAAAAGTCTTCCAAGTAACAAGGCAACATAAGGTACGTGAGGATACACCCAGAAAGCTAACACTGACAAGTGTAACCAGTGAGTGGTCTGACACAGATTCCTCCACTGACTTACAGTACACACAGAGGGTGCCTGTCCGATGATGCTGCACCACAGAATGTAAACTGTAATTATCTTAGTCTAGTGCTGTTTGAACATATAACAGCTATGTGTCTTAACTATTTACCTAGGTAGAATATTCCTGTGTAAACTCCTTGAACACTACCTGCTCACAAGCTACCTAAACATAGTGGCAATAAAGCAGTCTGTGAGAGTCTTTTTTAAAGCTCTATGGAAAGTCTCACACCAGAGCTAGGAAAATTTTCACTGCAGCTCAGAATTAGTCATGTGATGGCTTATTTTACCTGAAGTCCTATGTAAAACTAGAGATAACACACAATCATGCTCAAAATTAGTTTTGTTATATCTACTGGGAAAAAAAACTTAGCGAATGAAAATGTATTCTTCAATGCCAGCTGCACCCTTTGCAGCCAGTTTTTTATTGCTTGAATTCATGTTTTATAAAACAGAATCTTCTATACAAATGAGTTAATACTATGCCACCGTTTTGTGTGTACAGCTCCTATGCAAACCTATTACAGAGTACAGAGCAACCCTGTGTAGTCTGAGCCTGCAGTCAGCCTCCTGTCCGCCCCCTATGTCTGCCGCAACTGAAGCAGAGTTTAGCGTGGCCATGATATCACAGCTTTTTGTGTTATCTGCAAGCAAAGTCCATTTAGAATCAATGAAAAAGTTGAAATAAAATATTGTGCTGTGACATTATGGTGCATTACTCTGCCAGGCTTTGTTTTGTTACAGATATACATTTGGTAGGTGCAGGAGCATAACTAAAATCTGTAGGGCCATATAGCAAAATGAGATGGACCCCCTCCACCTGACAAGAAACTGAAAGAGCAGCATAAGAGGCAATAATTAAAGGAGTTGTCTCACTACAAAGATTAGCTTTCAACATGTAGGGAACACTAAATAAAGATGTTTTCCAAATATATTGCGGCGTTCTTTTTTTTTTTTAAGGAGCTACAAGTGATTTTATCACCTCCTGTGCTCTCTCTGGTTCCCCAAGTGACCGACCTGTGTACTTCTCCCCCCCTCCTGCTGTCTGTTCTATCTGATATCAGGGAGTGATGTCATCACACAGAACCCAGCAGCTCACAACTTCATACAGTGAGAGCTTGTTTGTTATCTGATCTTTCAGACAAAAGCCAGTAATTACTGCTGTTTACATTACCTCCAAAGCTTCTCTGGTCCTGACAGCATGAGATTTATCTAATGAGCAGAGGTCTGAATACACAGAGCACATATGCTAATTACAGACAGCTTGACCAGGAGGTGACAGAGCAAAGCAGCATTATTTCATTCATGCATCCTATGAAACTTTGAAATGAGACAACCCCTTTAAAACTATCAATAATAGTGCTGTATGTGAGGAAAACTAACATGTATATGGTAATGGCCTGATAGCAGAAAGTACCAAATGGTTATTCTCTAAAAAAAGGTAGAATGTTAGTTGCTATGGCAATCTTTACACCCATTAGTTGCTATGGCAATCTTTACACCCATTAGTTGCTATGGCTATCTTTGTACCCATTAGTTGCTATGGCTATCTTTGCACCTATTAGTTGCTATGGCTATCTTTACACCCATTAGTTGCTATGGCTATCTTTACACCCATTAGTTGTTATGGCAATCTTTGCACCCATTAGTTGTTATGGCAATCTTTGCACCCATTAGTTGTTATGGCAATCTTTGCACCCATTAGTTGTTATGGCTATCTTTACACCCATTAGTTGCTATGGCTGTCTTTACACCCATAAGTGTATGTTCACACAGCTGACTTCCAGGACTGAATATTTCAGCGCTGAATCGGTGTCCACGCCTAAAATCCACACCAGTAAGTGAGGAGTTTGGACACGGTGCTGACGCTGAATTTCACAGACAGATTTTCATCTTATGCCGTGTTCACACGGATTATTCCCGACGGATTTGTGAGCCGTATTGAGCTCACAAATCCGCCGTGAATAAGGGGTGGGATGGGGCGGGGCCGGAGCGCGGCAGGGGCGCCGCTCCCTGGCCCCATAGACTTGCATTATCCACGGCGCGTATTGCGCCTGGATAATGTGCATGTCACTTTCTCCCCGCCCGGCGGATTCGCCGAGCGGGGAGGAGCGACGGAATCCACTGTTCTCTATGAGACCAGTGGATTACCGTAATGACAGGGACGGATTGGCGCCGTACTGAAGCGCAAATCCGGCGCGGAGTACGGCGCCAATCCGTGCCCAAATAAGCCGTGTGAACGAGGCCTTACAATACAATATAATGTGAGGTGAGGATTCAGCGCGGAATCCACCTCAGGTATTGACACGTCAATTATTTTTCAGCGCAAAAAATAAATCTATGTGTGCACAACAATGCAGATTCCACATTGGGAACTATGAGAGAAGCATTGCAGTCAGATTGGAGGCTGATTCTGAGGTGAATCCGTGCCAGAATCAGCGTCCAAATATGTTGTGTGAACATACCCTAAACTGTGACCCATACATAAGCATATATTACTGTGTATCTTTCTCACAATGGTTACTGATGTTGAACTTCAGGTATAAGTTGTAGACGGCCAAATGTTCTTATTGTCCTGTGCTGCACCTTTTATAAATGGTACTGCAAATAAATTACAGGGAAAAGTTGTTCTTTGGTTAGCATAAAAAAAGGAGTCTAATATTTACGATTATGCTATCCAACTTTAACATGCTAGTAAACAGCAAAAGTATCTAGTTATATCTTGATAAATGCAGCACAGTATTTTATAATTTTACAGATTAAATATTTTGTAGGGACAACCCATGTACAAACTGCACAAACAACCCTTAACCCCTTAAGCCGAACGTCTGAAAAGTAGTTAATGACCAGAATTTTTTTTTTGTTTTTGCCTCATTGCGTTTAAACAGTTGTAACTTTTTTATTTTTTCAATGACGCAGTTGTATGAGGCCTCATTTGATTCGAGACAAGTTGTACTTTATGGGGGAATGGTTTAAGTTCACTTATAAATAATTGCAGGATTTTTTTGTAATTATTTTGTAATTTTTTGTAATTATTTTTGTTTTCTTTAGAATTTTTTACACCATTAACATTTCACACTTAATAACTTATTAGATTAATTCTACACGTTATTACAGTTGTGTGGATACCTAATATGTGTAGGTTTTTTTGTGTGTGTAATATAGGCACAATTATTTTTTATTAAATATTTATTTTTATTTTATTATTGTGATGAACTGCGGCAATCAAAGAGTTAAAGCACCGGGGAGCGGAGGTTTCCCCCGCTCCCTGGTGCTTGCAGGAGCCCTGTTCTTGGTGCTGCTGCGACGCCGGGCGCCGCAAACTCCTACTACCTGAAATGCCCAACTTCAAAAGACGGTGGGCTGTCGTTTAGGTGTTATGGCTACATCCTCATGACAGTGATTTACTGTCAGATTTTTAAACGGATTCGGTATTTAGAATCCACAAAAAAATCATCCCCATAGACCTCAATAAAAAATCCGAGCTGCTGTCTATACAGCTAGGATTTCTGGGGTTGGATTTAAAATCCGGAAACCGGGTCAATAAACTTAGAACATGTTTATAATCCGTCATATTTCACTTGAAACGGTGGATTATAGTACTGTTTGATTGAGTGGGACGGCCGACATCCGAAAATCACAGCAAAAAAATAAGACAAAAACCAGGAGAAAAAACAAAACCAAGTCTAAAATTCTGATTAGAATCCGTGGAGTATTTTGTCCTCTGCCATGTGGATGTAGCTTTAAATGGCTGTAAATGAAACCTTAAATATAACCCTTCACTTCAAACAAGCAGAATGATCAGTCAGCAGCATGTTATACAGCAAAAGGAGCTAGTATATAGACTATATTTATATGTAGTCTATATACTAATGTATACAGTATCTATTCATTTTAATAAATTAATCAATATTGCAATATGATGTTAATGGAAGGAAGAGAATCTTAGTAATATTAACCATTATAATACACCCCAAAAATTGCTGTATTGTTATGCCACTGTCAAATTGGTATATATGTAAATTTTGCTTGAAAAGATTCAATAGAACTTGTATACTATTCATGTAAAATTCTGCCCATTTTTAACTTTGGGCTCCAGTGAGTGGTCCTGCTCCGTGACTGACAGATAGCTGTGTTTGCATGTTTATACAGAGAATGCGGTCAATCATTCAGTGAGACTGCCCACTGGACTCCTAAATATAGAAAGAGCAAGATTTCAATTAAGTAACTACAAGTTATATTGAATCGTTTTACTAAAAACCAAGGGCCACATGTATGAAAACTTTCTAGGTCTAAAACTCACTTTGTTTCCCATAGCAGCCAATCAGAGCGCCCCTCTTATTTTTCCAGAGCACTATATGAAATGAGAGGGACGCTCTGATTGGTTGCTATGCGCAACAAAGTGAATTTTAGACCTAGACAGTTTTCATATCTGTGGTCCTGAATGTTCACTTGCTCAGCTCCTCTATAACATGGTGCTAGCAAATTGGACAGTGGCAATATATCTGAAACTATGCAGATTGTGAGCTGTTGGCATGCTGCTGTGGTGAAATGCTATCATGAGAGGACAAATGGCACCGCTGTGAATAAGCGGTGTGGAAACTGTGTAGCACCACGTGCCATTAATGTCAGAGGTGAATGTCTACACAGGTGCACAAAGGTACACGCTACAGGGGTGCAGTTAAACATAAAAATGAACTAAAGGATGACCATCGATAAATCTAAAACAACACTGTGCAAAAACAAGAAGTTGATCCAGCGATCAATCAATTGTAGAAATGTGAATAAAATCAGATGCTTTTATTAAAAAAATAAATAAAACTAGATGTTTGAATATATTTTTGAATAAAAGCATCTGATTTTATTCAAATTTCTACAATTGATTGGATCGCTGGATCAACTTCTTGTTTTTGCATTCGTCTTTCTCTCTGGCACCTGGAGGATCCATGTGTCCATAACCAAGAAGTGGTGAGCTGGCTCAATTTGCTTTTCTAAAACAACACTGTGTCTGAGACTCTGAAGTAGATGAATGGTCACTGCATCTCTGCTAACCAAGTTGCATCAGTGGAAAAGGTTTTCCAGCTTTTCAGCTTTATTAAATGGATGGGTATGAATCCATCCTTCCCTGTGACATATGACATGGCTAGAAATGTCCAACATTGGTTGGAATAGCATGTTCAAGACTTCCAAGTACTACCCTGGCCTAATAATGTACCAGATTGCAACCCAATTGAGCAACTGTGGGACCACCTCCATGGCTGTGTTTGCTGTACAGATCCTCCCCCATGCATCACCCAGCAGCTGTGGGATGCGCTGCAGTCAACATGGCTCCAGATAACTGTTAAAACCAACCAATGAGTCACTACCAGCTGTCTGTGCTGCACTTTGTGGTTACTATGGATGTTGTAATCTTAATAATCTTACTCAACTGTGTGAGTCAAAATTATATAACAAAAGTGGAGTTTTTTAGGTAAATTTGTAAAATTATCCAAATAAGGCAATGTAGATGCTATTCTGCCTGCTCCTCTAAGGGTCTTTGATTTTATTCAATGACAGCATCTACTAGTGGCATAATTATATAATACACAGTTATGCTGCTCCTAGTAGCTTAATAGGATCAATGTATTTATGTAGAATATATAACCGCACCATCTAGTGGTAGAGTACGAAAGGGGCACAAACCTGTTTGCAGACCACTGGGTTGTAGTTATTCATATGTAACATACCACTGACTATTCCCTTATTCTGAACTACCCCAATCCCTTTCTAACAGCCCCTTTTATAAGGGGAAAAATCACCTTTTAAAATAATAAAAATACACGCCATACGCCTTTTAAACCTTGAAACAAATCCAGGTGACAGCTCATGTTCAAAACCCTTAAATTCCCTTAAAACCGGGGAAAAATTTGAGACCAAAAGAAACTTTTGCGGGGCCTGACTGGGGCCCGAGTTTATGTAGAAGGGAAAATTTTAGAATTTTCTTCTTGTTTCTTCCCCTTTTTTAATTCTTTAAATTTTAAAGGGGTGTTCATTTTAAATTTGTCAATTTAGCAAATAGCCCAAAAAATTTGGAAAAAAAAAAAAAAAAGGATTCAAAGACTTTCCTCACCTCCCTCATTATGCTTTGTCTGTCCATTTGTACAGTATATTAGGAACAAATTAGGAGTGTCAGTTCTCAGGTTTATCTTTTGGCGGCAATCTCATTGTAGATAATTCCATTTAAATTAAATAACCTTCCTTGGGGGTTATTTAATTTTTTGTCCCAAAAAATAAATTCCTTTGATCCCAGGATCTCCGTCTTTTCATCCATACAGTAGGACTGTTGTTGTCAGTGCCCTTGAACTTACATTCATATTGCTTGTTAGAGACAAGAAACCCGGCACAGGGCAAAAAAAGGGTTCTATTTGTTTTTAATAAATTATTCAAAATTTAAAAATTTATTTTAATGGGGAAGTAATTTTTTAATAATATTATCCTTTGTAATACACCCCCCAAAAAGCTCATTGGGTTTTGCCAAAAGGGAAATTTTTTAAAGGGTTTCATTTTTTTTTAGTTTAAAAAAATTTTTTCTTTTTTGCCATGAAGGGATCACTCTTAACTTTTTTCCCATGTGTGGGTTTCCAAATTTAAAGGGGGCGTCTCACTACTTTATTTCATCCTACCCATTCCCCTTTTTTTGGGGTTTACTTTTAATTTAGGGGGGGTGTTTTTTTGGGTTTAAATAGGCTGGGATTTAAAACCAGGTCTGTAAGCTATAAACAAACCCCGCTGGCAGCCATCAGGAGGGATTTAAACAGGGCTGTAGCTATAGGAACCACAGGGCCGATGCAGCCCCCTCAAGAGGGGGTATTTTAGGAATAGGTAGGACACTGGGTTTAAAGGACAATTCAAAGTACTTGTTTTTTTTTAAGATCTTTAACATAAAAAAGAAATCCTTGTAGTGAGACAACCCCTGGGAAAATAAGTATTTGATACATTGATTTTGCAAGTTTTCCCACTTACAAAGAAAGGAGAAGTCTGTAATTTTTATCATAGTTACACTTCAACTGTGAGGGATAGAATCTAAAAAAAAATCCAGAGAGTCACATTGTATGATTTTTAAATAATACATTTGCATTTTATTGCATGATATAAGTATTTGATCACCTACCAACTGGCAAAAATTCGGACTCTCACAGACCTGTTGGTTTTTCTTTAAGAAGTCCCCTTACTTTGCACTCATTACCTGTATTAATTTTAAAACCTATGAAATCAGTTTCCTGTAAAAAAGACATATTTCCCCACACTGAATCAATTAACCCCTCCAACCTCTCCATCATGAATAAGACCAAAAACTATAATTAAAACCCCTTATAAATGACTGTCAATCTTTCCCGGTCTGGGGCTCTCTTCAAGATCTCACGTGGGGGTGTAAGGGTAATTTTTAGAGAAAAATCAGGAATCAGCCCAGAACTACACCGGGGGGACCTGGTCAATGAAACCCGGGAAAAAAAGTTTGGGGGTTTACAAACTTAAAAGGGTTACCGTTTTTAAAACCTACAACACAGGGGTTAAAATCCTGCAGGACATGCAAGGGGCCCCCTGCTCACAAACCCATTTCCCCAGCTTTTTTCTTTCCAAAGATCATCTGGATGTCCCCAAAAGGGTTTTTCCTTTTAGGGGGTGCACAAAACATTGCTTTATAATTTATCACTGAAAAACCTCTGCAATCAAATTTTTATTTTTTCCTGGGTTTTAGCGCAGGAGACATCTCCCCCCAACCCTGGTCCACCTTCCTTTTCTTTTTCCCCCCTCCCCCTCTTCCTCCCATAGAAAAAAACCCCGCTAACCGCGTCAATATTTTTTTGTATGTCTTTTCCTGTCCCATTTAAAAGGGGCCCCTTTTGGAAGCCTGAAACCTTTTGAATAAAATTTTCTGCTGTTCATGACCTGTTCCTCTTTTAAAAATCCGTCCCAAACTCCTTTGCTCCCACAGAAACCCGGGTCCAGCAATCAGACACCGCTTCCCCTTTCCCGCTCTCACTAAAGGGGGCCTACACTTCACTCAAAAGCCCCCAACCGGGAAAAAAAAGGCCGGGGTTAGGAGCGGCATACTTCCCTTTTTTCCACACTTTCACTTACCAGGTCCCTTTCCCCCCGCACCCTCTTTTCACTTTCCCCCCCTTTTGAGGAACCACACCCTCATACTCTTTCGGGGACTTTTTCTCATGAGCCCCCGGGTTTTTTTACATTTTTGGGATCATTTTGGGTTTCCCCCCGGGCCCCTCACTTTCCTTCCCCTTACTGAAAATACCCCTCTTTACATGGGGGATTTTAACATCCCCCTAGACGACCCCAAGACTCCCTTTTGCCTTTTTGTCTTCTTTCACTAACCCCCTTTTCCCTTTGGGGCCCCTGCAGTTTTTCCTAACTTTTCCAACTCACAAGGATGTTACCTTTCTTGGGTCTTTTCTGTCGTCTCTGCCAATTTTTAATCTACCAACCTCCTTTTTGAAAAATCCCTATCATAACCTTATCTCCTTCACTATCTCCAATTTTTACCTTCTCTTGAAAAAACCAACCCATCGCCCATTCCGAAATCTGCCCCTCCCTTTAAAAAATCTCCCTTCCTGACCTGGCTGTTTTAAAAGTTACAATGAAACCCCTCTCTACCACCTGGAACATCTTGGGACCACTCACACACCGCACCACCCCGATTTAGACCCCCCGGCAGCCCCTTTACAAAACGCCTCAGACTCGCCCTCTGGGAGCCTTTCCAGGTGTGCTGAGGCTATGGGTAAATTCATCTCCAAAACTTAAAACCCCTCTGTACTTCAATTTTCCCCAAACAAAAATAAATTTTTCCTCCCTCCAAACTCATTTATTACAACAAAAAACCTAAACCCCCTGGGTTTGACCCCCTTTTTTTACTCCCTCCTCAGGCCCAAAGCCTTCAGGCCCCTTTTACTGACCTCTTTTGGGTAAAACCTTGGGCCCCTCACTTTAAAGACAAAGTCGACAAATAAACCCGGGAAAACTTCACAACAAAATCCCAAATTTAAAAACCCCTCCGTCCCTCCCCCACATCCTCCAATCTGCTCTCAACCTTAAAACCCCACTCAAAGAAAAAAGTTTTTTCCCGGCCCTTTTCCTGCTGCTCGCCCCAAACTTTTTTTTAGTGACCCCATTCCCCCCCCACCTTTTCCCCGTCCAAATTTTCCCGGGCTGTCCCTCTCTCACCTCACAAAAATCTTAAACCTCTCTCTCTCCAAATTGGGGTCTTTTTTTCCCTCCTCCTTTTAAACACACTTTTTTTAAAAACACCTTTAACTGAAAAAGCCGTCCTGGACCCCCTCCTGCTCTGCCAACTACCGACCAGGGCTCTAACCCCCCCTTTATCCCCAAAATCCTTGAACGCTTGGTTTTTTGCCTAATCCGTTATCTCTCTGCTAACCCTCTTCTTTACCCTCTGCAATCCCGGTTTTTTCCTCTTTACACTCCACAGAAAAAGCTCTAGGGTAAAGTTTCAAATGACTCCTTACAGAAAAAATTTAGGGTAAAAAACACCCTTGCTGCTTCTTCTGGGTCTCCTTTCAGCATTTGACACTGTTAAAAAACCACCTTCTCCTCAACAAAGTTCAGTGCCATTTTGGGATCCAGGGCACCGGGTCTCCCCTTGGTTCCATCCTACCTATCGAAACCGGGTCCCCTTTAAAATCCCCATTTTTTTGTGTTCCACCTCCTCTCCTCTTCATTTTTGCAAATTTTGGGGTTTCCACAGGGAAACCGTTCTTGGGCCCCCCTTTTTTTTACTCAAAACCCGGCCCCCCTTGGGGCAAAAACAAACCCAAATTTTGGGTTTCAGTACCCATCTCTACGCTGATGGGCACCCAATTATTCCACCCCTCCCGAGAAAATCACTCCTTTTTCCGCTAAAAAAACACCAGGAAAGTTTTTTCCGGGTGTCCCCTTGACATCATGGCTTCTTCTATCTTAAAAATAAATCTAAAATAAAAAATGAAATTTTAAAATCCATCTCAAAACCCTCTAAATAACCAACCCCACCCCGCAAATTTTTGTTTTAGTTTTTGTGGCACCACAATTTAAACCCCCTAAGGGAGGAGGCCCACTGTCTTGGGGGTTTTAAAAGATTCGATTTTGTCCTTTTTCCCCATATATCCAATCCCCTTGCCCGTTCCCCGTTTATCTGCACCTTAAAGAACATTTCCGAATCTGTCCTTTTTCCTCCCATGGAAACAACCCAACTCTTATTGTTGCTTTTTATTCTTTCTCGTCTTGACTACTGTAAAATTTCCCCTTATTGTCCCCCCCCGTCTGTAAATTTTCCCTCCCCAAAACTGTCCTAAAAACCAGCCAGACTTTTTCTTACTTACCAGCCGCTATACTGATGCCTTACTCTGTGTCAGTCTTGCACTGGCTCCCTTTTTTTAGTACAGAAACAGCAAAAATCTTTACTCTCCCCCAATAAAGCTCCCCACAGTGTTTCCCCCCCCCTTTTCATCCCCCCTTTTTCTCTGTCTACCCCCAAACCCCCCCCCGGTCTCTTGCTCTGTTCGGATCTAAGTTTTCCCAACCCTCACTCATAAAAAACCCCCCATGTTGCCCCCAAATTTTTTTCAATTTTGGCCCCGTTTTTTGGGGAAATGTTCCCCCAATTTGATCGGGCCCATACTCAAAACCCCTTCAAAATAATTTTTTCCCTAGAAAAAGCCTACCAAAACCCCTAATTTTTAAACCCCCCCAAAAATTTCGTAAACCTTTTAAATCACTTTAAATTTTTGGCACACACAGGCCCTTTATTCTATGTAGATGTATGGTTGGGATGGCATTTTTCACCCCTTTTTTTTATTTCTCCCCAATTTATATCCAGGCGGGGAAATTGAAAAACCAAAAACATTGTCCCCTTTTTTTTTCACCCATACCAAAATAAAGATTGTAACCTTTTTGCGAGCACCCCCTCACCCCTGGTTAAATTTTGAAAGTAGTTTTTTTAAAATTGAATGTTGGTTGTCTGTGCTTATCCCCTCTATTTTGGGTAAATGCGGCAGAAAAATGTTGGCGCAATATAAAAAAAAGATTTTATTATTATTATTATTTTTATTATTTTATTTTTTTAAAAGAAGGCAGGGGAAAAAGGGCCCCCTTTTGGGTCGGGGGAAAAGAAAAATAGAACTTTTTGGTATCAACTCCTTTCCCACCCCATGGGGGTGGAAAATTCATCCTTTTGGGGTGATTTTTCTAAAAAGGGGACGGGCGACTGCACTGTTTTTGAAGAAAAAATTGGAGGGGGCCCTATACGCCAAAAATTTTGGCCAAACCCCTTTCCCCAAAAAAGAGCTTTAAAGTGGGTTTTAAAATGGGGGGGTTTTTTGCAGTGGGCCCAATGCCCCAAAAAATTTCCCCCAAACCCACATTTAGGCCCTGGGTATGAAGTTTTCCCCGGGCCCTGGAGTGGAAAATTTTCAGTCCCCCGCCCAAAAAAGAAATTGAAAAATCTTTTGGAAAACCAATGGGGCCCCCAGTAACACCCCCCAAACCCTAAAAAATTGGGAAGAAAAATTTTTATGGGGGAGGGGGGAAAATCCCTTTGGATTTGAAAACCCCTTGTTTCAAAATTTACAGGAAATTCTGATATTTTAAAAATTTGGGAAAACCCAAGGGTTTTTTTGCGGGTTTGGGTTAGGTGATAAAATTTTTTTTTAATTTCGTAAATACAATAAAATTTAAATTATTTAAAATCATACAATGTGTTTTTTGAAATTGTTTTTAGATTCTGTTTTTCCAAAGGTAAAGGGTGTCCTCCCCGAAAAATTTTTATCAAACCCCTTTTTTCCCCCACTCTACATGGGTCAAAAACCTTTAATACCTTGGGTTCCAAGGGGTTCTGTTTCTAGCCTCTTCCCTTTTCCCTGGGTTTTTCTTTTTGTGTGCGCACTTGCCCTTTGGGGCCAGCCTGGATCTCCATGTCTGTTGTGGTTGTTTAATAAGCTTGCGCTTTTTAGTCCTCTTTGATTTAAAGGACCAATATGTGCCGCCAATCTGCTTTTCTTTTGGGGGTTTTTAAAAGGGGTCACATCTTAAAATTTTCTTGCAAAATTTTAAATTTTGAGCTGTCCCTTTTTGTTTTTATGTAGATAATCCTTTTTACGAATAATTATTTTTTGATCACTTTTTGTCTGCTGTCTGTTTCTGATTTCTAAAATTCATTTCGATTTTGAAAAACCCCTCCCGCCGGTGATCCCAATGAAGCAGCCCCCTTTTAAGAGGGTTTTAAAGTCCCCTTGAGACCTCGGGGATCCACGGGCCCCAATCTATTGAATATATTCATATTGTTAAGGGGTCCCGGGGGGAAATTTTTTTTCTACATTTTAATCCCAACCTGGTTTTTGGGCCGTACTAAACCCCTAAAAAATCTGTAGTTTTGGGTTTTGGTTGTAGTGTGATACCCCTCCAGCCCCCCCTCCCCCCCCATGGGTGCCCCCGTAATTTTTGTAATGCCCCGATTTTGGGAGGCGGCTAAATTAAAAATGGGGCGAAGAGGGTGGCTAGATCTGGGCTAAAAAAAAACGCCAGCCCTTCTGGCAAAACCCCCGTTCATACATGCCCCTTTTTTAAATTTGAAATATAAATAAGCTTTTTGGATCCCCTTGGGGAAAACCTTTTTTAAATTTCGGGGCCGAATCACAGAGTTCAAGTATATTATAGGGTCAGCCATCTAGGGTGTGGGTGCCCTTTTTGGGGTGAATCCTCTACTGTGTAGGCAGGGCTTTTAGGGAGCAGATGTGCACTCATACCCTGACCTTCTTTCTCCCCCCTCATCATATATTATCTTGTTTTCATTCTCTGGATGAAAATACATACAGATAATATCCTTGTCTGGAACTGATAGATCCTGGCTTATAGATCCTTTTGGGTACAGGTTAAATTTTTTTGTTCATAGCTCTAGGTTTAAATGGGGAAAATTTTCTGTATTCTTCGTGCTGTTAATTTTCTATATTTGATTGAGAGATTTTCTATTTTGATTAGTAGCAATTTTTTAAAAATTTTTTAATTTAAACCCATTTTCACTCAGAGTTGGATGTTTAAAAAGGAAAAATTAATACGGGTTAAACCCAAAAAACCCTTTCCCCCCTACAAAGAGGGGGGACCTGCTTTTTTTTCCCCGGGTTTTAGGTGCCCAAACCCCAACCAAATTTTGGGGGAAGATGGCCCTTTTAAAGATAAAGTTTCTGGAATAAAACCCCTTTTTTTATTTTGCCCCAAGAAAACTATTTTCCCTTCATCCCACATGATGGAAAGTTGGCAGCTACCATAGGAAAGTTTTATTTGTATCTTTCACTATATCAACATAGAGACTATTTTAGTTCAAACCTTATTAACATCCAGTCCTAAACAGGATACATGTGTTCTTTACAAAATCTTTAAAACAATCCTTTTTAAAGATTTATTGTGAGCAAACAAAACAAGGATTTATTAAATTTAAAAAGAAAAATTTTGGAATTTTTTGGTGCTTTGGATTTTAAAATAGTGTTTCACCCCCCAGTCTAAGCACCAATAAATCCCCCGATTTCTTGATTAATTTTTTGGGGTGTTAGTGTCCCTTCTGGAAAAAAATGTTAATATTGCTTGGAATGCATTACTCACCTGATGGATTGACAGAATTTTTAAACATTGAATATTTTTACTTATTAAAATTTGAAAATCGTATCTATTTCAATGATGTAATATGTTGAGCTCTTTCAGCTACAAAACACCATTCTGCAAACATATTTTTCGAGATGGCATGAACCTGTGAGTATTGGCTCATAGAGAACATGTAAAATGGCAAACTAAGCAGAACACAAGCATTTTAGCCATGAGATCATCTTGCAAATATGAGAAGGCTCATAGCTCACTGTAAAAATATGCACTAGTACTACAATTCTTCTAGGATCACCTGGCAAGGAAAAGGTCCTCTGGGATATGTAGGGAGTTGATTTGCCAGAAACTGCTCATAGAAAATGAAGGTATAAGACTCGACGGGTCGCTATTTTCCAAGTCAAGTTGTGATATTCCAATATTGAGACTGTAAACCGTTCACATGATTTCAATGAGCATGGGTCAGCATTAGTCATTTCCACAGCCTCGGATGATTTAAATCAGCTGCAAAAACACAAGTCAGGTGGCTGCTGTTGCTTTTGTCTTCACTGGAAACAGCGATCATTTACGGTTGCATTTACAATGAGGACTGTCAGTCCATCCATTGTGCGCAGACGTCATTTATTTTCTTTCACGTAAGGTAAATACGTCAGACTCACAGGTCGTTAATTTATAAGAGTTTAATTATTTGTAAGAAATTCCTTCAGAGTGGTGTTTACAACTTGTGGCGTATATAGAAGATGGGGGGGTCCAGGGTGAGCCACAAGTTGGATGGTGCCCTCTTCAGTACCTTCTGTTGGCCATTCATTAATTACAAGGTCATAAAATATACAAAAAAACATACTACACAGAGCCTAATTGTGAGTGCCAATTTAAACAGCTGCACAGTTCCCTGAGTAAAATGCTATGCATTGGAAAAATAACATACTATACAGTATCTAAGTAGCAATATCAAACACTTTACCACCATACAGCACTAAAAAGACAACAACATACTGTATAGTGATTAAATAATGGTTTTATATATTAAAGGGGTCTGATTAATGCTCATTCATCTGTTGAGGTATGAGTAAAAATAGAAGATAATTCTCATATTTACCTCCCGGATGCTCCAGTTCACTCCCAGCTACCGGCCCTTTCAACCAGGAAGTAAACAGTGAACGTCCATTGTTCACGTGACAGTTACAGACAATCACAGGCCACAACATCAACTGCATGTGATCACTATGGCCTGTAATTGGCTGGAGCTGTCATGTGAACACTGATCTTCACTGCTTTAGCCTGGGATGAACGCAGCAGCGCCGGGAGTGAATGGGAGCGTCCAGGAGGTAAGTATGAGTTTTCTCTTTTATTTTCACTCATACCCGATGAAAGAACGAGCATTAATCAGTCCTGGAACACCCCTTTAAGTAAAATAAAAACAATTCTACATAATGTCTAAATAATACTGCTATACAGCTGCTGTAGTATTAAATGTCTGATGGTCATAAATAAGGCCCTGGGAGGACCCCAAAGCAAAATTAATAACTGAGCCACTTAAAGATGCTGCTGAAGCCAAAAATCCTAAATGCATTATAATTATATTAAGGAAAGACTGAGATGTTGTCTGGTTTAAAATCATTCTTTATTTTGGCTTCAAAAACTTCATCTTAAAACCTGAATGTGGGGACTCACCCTTTTCTGATCACCAATAATCTTAAGCTAAGAAAATTATACCCACATATTTTGGCCAATGGTTTCACAATTTTGCAGGCTATTGGCCACTACATGTGGGTATGATTATGCCCGCATTAAGTGGCTGCAATGTACAAAGAACCATAATATATAGTGTCTCATTGTAATCACTATGCACTATGGTACACCACACATATCTGCATTAATGGCACCCTTTTGTATCGCCTTAGCTATATGCATTTATAATACCAGCAACCAACCCCCTCATGCATAGAAGGTGTGTGAGTGGTTGCCTTATCATTTTTTTTGCATGTGTGCAATCTCCCCATGTATTTAACTGTGGCTTTTATGTATACTGGTGTGAACAGGTATCAATTAAATGTGCAATTTTTTTTATCATCTAATTGTCCCCCTAGTGGAGGGGTGTCTAAGCTACTGCTCAGCAATTACCTGCACCAGATTATCTTTCCCAAGTAGCACAGGGACCTGTGTTGCATCCTACTTGGTTCGGTCTCTAGTCCAGCCATTGGCCTTTGTTGTGTTTTTGAGTAAATAATGTCCCATTTTCCTGTGATTTTTCTGTAAATTGTTAGTGTTGGGACTCGCAAGTAACAGGGAGCGTAGACGGGGCTTGCAAGCTTGCATATAGTGGCCACTGTATCAAATAATACCTCATATTTGATATTTTTCCAGTATGCCATTTTTTGCCTAAAAGTACTGGAGCAGGGGGTGTCTGTATTTTGTGTTGGACACCTAAAAAGTGCTGGGTAGCATGCCAAATCAAATAGTAATGGCGTAATAGGCTGTAAGCCAGCATGGTGTACCACACGTATCTACATTAATGGCACCCTTTTGTATCACCTTATCTATATGTAATTATAATACCGGCAACCAACCACATCATGCATAGAAGGTGTGTGAGTGGTTGTCTTATCAGTATTTTTGCATTTGTGCAATCTCCCCATGTATTATACTGTGGCTTTTATGTATACTGGTGTGAACAGGTATCAATTCAGGATGCAGTTTTTTATCAGTGTGCAATTTTTTGAACTACTGCTCAGCAATTACCTGCACCTGTTTATCTTTCCCAAGTAGCACAGGGGCCTGTGTTGCCTCCTACTGGGTTCTCTCTCTAGTCCAGCCATCGAGCTCTAAGTACGGCCTTTGCTGTGTTTTTAACTACTATATAACAGGCCTGGGACAAGGTATTCTGGTGCCCTAGGCAAATAAGGTACATAGTGCCCCCCCATGGAAAATTCAACCTCATCCATGCCTCCTTGCACCCCCTTTTCTGCCTGGGAAGAAGTGTCACCCTAGGCACCTTCACCTACCCATTGTTCCGGCCCTGCTATATAATACTTCAATGATAATAGCCATACACTAAAATGGCCCTCAAATATCGATACTGCTGAATATCCAGGGGTGTAGATATCTCCATGACGACTGCCCGCCGTCTATAGATGGCTGGTGGTGCATGCCTTCTTTCTGCAGCAATGTTTATAGACCTTGCTGCTGAAAGAGGAGTTTTGCTGCTGTTCTCTTCCTAGAGCAGTCTATGTAAGCGTCGGGAAGCTGATAAAAATCTCAGATCCCCGGCGCTAAACCTTTTGATTGCCGTGGTCCATGATCGCAGCATAATCAAAGTCCATTCCCCTACTCTATCAGTTGATTGGGACTCCAGGTGAGTCGGTGGAGCCCGGGGAATGACTTTACAGTCAGTCCTGGGAACCCTGAGTAGCCCCAGGGCTGTCTGTATAGCAAGCCTGCGGTCAAGGCAGACTCCTTGCTGCCCTGACTACCTCCTGTGTCAAACTGACACAGATT
Organism: Phyllomedusa bahiana; assembly: GCA_025379985.1. NCBI lineage: Eukaryota > Metazoa > Chordata > Amphibia > Anura > Hylidae > Phyllomedusa > Phyllomedusa bahiana. The sequence continues at coordinate 30,859 of JAODAL010032865.1, forward strand.
GTAAACATAAAAAGTGTGGAAAATAATAAAATAATTACACATATTAGTTATCCACATGACCATAATAACCCATGGAATTAATTTAATAGGTTATTTAGTGTGAAATGTGAATGGTGCAAAAAATTATTTAAAAAAAACTGAAAAAAATGAACAAAAATTCTGCAGTCATTTATATGTAAACTAAAACTATGCCCCCAAGAAGTATGACTTCTGCTGCATACAACTGCATCCTTAAAAAATAAAAAAAGTTATGACTGTTGAAATGCAGGAAAGTGAAAACTTACACATTTTCATGCCTGGATTTAAGGGGTTAAAGGGCATCATAGCAATTTGTGACCACTTCATAGCACAAACCTAGTAGACTGGCAATAACATGAGATATAAATAATAGAGTAATATATCAGAAAACCCACATACCAGTGCTAGAGAGCAGAAAACCACTAACTTATTCTCAACAAAACAATATAATTGTTTGTGTACCTGAGTGGATGCCCTCAACTTCTGGGCCCCAGAACAGCTGCTATCGTGCTATGGTTATAGATACACCCATGCGAATGCTACAGAGCATCAATGGGTATGAAAAATCAAAAGCAACCAAGAGTGTTTAAGGAAAAAGCAAAGTTCTGCAGATATTATATAACAGATAGAAAAGGAACAATGATTTTGACAGAACCATTGGAAAATCTGTTGCACACTTGTGGGCGACAGCATTTTGGGAATAGTAGGAGTTGGAAAAAAAGGCAAAATATAAAGTAGGTGGAGATCATATGTAGAAGATAATATTAGTCATAACTTTTGTATCATCCTTCTAGCAATAAGACATGTCAGTTCTAGCAGTGTGCATACAAAGTGTCTATTTATAGTTTTAGAAGTTTCTTGCTTAAAAAGTTTTGCCATTTGATCAAATGACTTTTCCACCGCATGGAAGAGGCATGGCTTCCGACGAGGCTTCTTGATTGAATCACAATATATTACATTTCCCTTCTTCCTGTAAATTGCTTGTTTCTACAAGATAAAAAAAACGTATTGCAAAAGAGCAGATAATTTCTTGCTCCGGGCAATTCACCACTTTATCTTTCCAGAGCTTTGACTTTGCTTTGCATTTAAATAGTGCTGGAAGTGCGATTTTTTTCTATAGTAGAGCACAATGATGCTACCAATGTCATCACTACATCTACTCATGTTGTAAAGAAGATAGAAATGGTGATTATAAAGAACTGTGCAATATGCCTGAAGGGACTGCATGTTGCCCTCAGTGTAGTTATTTAAAAGGACACAGGACTAAAACATAAAATGTTAGATTTTGCCTAATTATATTGCCTTTTGTTTCAGGAGATGCAAAATTGTGTTGTGTGCATGAAATAATTAGCATTTGAAGGGGTTTTACCATGATAGAAAATGTTGGCATATCGCTCTGGGATCTGCATCTATTTTGGGAATCGGCCTCCCCAAAAAAATACAGAGCGTACTGCAGAGCTGGCCACACAGTTATTCTCCATTCTGTGAGTACAGCCAAGCAATGTGTTTGGCTCTGCTCGGAATTCCCATAGAACAGAACAGAGAGCCGTGTGCAAGTGTGCCTGGCTCTCCAGTTTGCTCTGTAACTTTCGAGGGCCTGTTCCCAAGATAGGTGCAGATCTCAGAGTTGAGACCTGCAACTATCAGACAATGATGGCATATCCTTGTGATATGCCATCATTCTCTATCATGGTGAAACCTCTTTAAGTGTGAATGCAGATTTCATCCACACAACACAATTTGGCATCTCCTGACACAATCATGCTCTTTTGTGGTAAAACCCCTATCATTGTACATTTGCTGCATGGTTTCAGTACGGATTGACAATAAAACAGTAGGGAAGTCTGCTATTCTGTACCATCATGTCATTAGGTAGTCAGGTGGGGCTGTAATGGGGAGCCCTGTAGGTGAAGATGACTGGTGAGAATTAATTCATATGACCGGATTACTTATGCCACATCTGTTTGGTTTCTCTTCTCCTTTTTACAGTGTAAAATTACAGTACAGTAATTGGCTTAAAACAAAATTGGTGTTAGTGTGCATGAGGTTGTGGAGCAGAGAGATGTGAAGATGTTAATGGCCATGCTTATCATCATCAATTTGGCTGGGTATACTAAGTAACCATTGGAATTTTTGTTGGTTTTAGTAGAGGTACCTGCTTGAAAATATCCATGTGCAAGGTGCTTAACAAATGTTTTTCAAATTTCTGTGGAAAAAATGGTTTGCTTCGTAAACCTCAACCTCATTTGCTAAAAATCATCGTCATAGAACATCACATGCTATTGTAGTCATTTCCAAGAATCTGGTGGAGACTGTTTACATAGACTGAGGTTCCTTAAGGCTCCCACAAGTAACAATCTATTTAGATTACAATATTTTCAATATGTAATGGCTTGACATTTTGGATGCTTTAGAACACAGGTGTCAAACTCAAGGTCCGATGGCTGAATCTGGCCTACCATGATCTTTTATGTGGTTCCTGAGAGATTAGACGAAGCTGGTGTACAACATACTGGCAGTGGCACTGCCCTGACAGCCCTACCAAGCCACTTAGCCAACCTCCAACAGTCCTTTGAAGGCAACCACAATGCTGTTGTGGACCACGGTAAATGAGTTTGACACCCCTACTTTAGAACCAATTTTTTCATAGAGCTATGTTTTCACAGTACAATTGTCATGATTGTGGCTGAAACACCCCCGTCTTTTGGCTCTGGTCGCCGGCCACGGCCAGTAAGACGTGCACCATGGTTTTTGACTTAATACTACGTTTCTTATCCCTAGTGTGAACTGGGTTTATTCTGTCCTGGGTGCTAATTGTTTCCTGGCCAACGCCGTGGCCAGGAATCTACCAGCACACTCCTAGTTAATTTTTGTTCCTTCTTGAGTGACAGCCTTCTTCTCCTATCTGGTCTTTTGTTCCTTTTGCCTATTGCCTCAGTTCTACCTTTCATCTGTTCCTATATAAGGTCTCTGCTTCCTTCCTGCTTTGTCTGCTATTTTGGCTCATTGCCCTATAGTTCGCCTGCTCTCTTCTGTTGTTTCTGTGCTCTCCTGACCTTTCGCTTTGGACCCTGGTTATCATCTTTGTCTAACGTCTCTGTACCTTGCTGCCCGTATTGTTGCCGACTTTTGAGCGCCCGACTACGTTTATTGTTCTGTGTCTGTTTGTCCTGTCTGTGTCGCACCTTTATCAGTGCAGCCATCTGTCTTCAGGTTGGGGCCGGCCTATTAAGGAGTCGGGTTCCCCAAAAGGCAGGGACAGAGGCTGGGACCAGTGTCAGGGCCTCACTTGTCTGTGTCTTTGTGTGGGTCCTTGACAGTCCCTGACATAATAGCAGGCCCATACCCCAGTCAACCCTCCCGGCGGTTCAACATGAGTACCAACTTGTCGGTCACTGACCGCCAAGAGGAGTTGACAACCCAATTCCAGGGCATGGCGGGACTTATAAAACAAATCTCGCAGCGTTTGGACGCCATAACAACCCCAGTACCTGGACTTGCCACTCCGTCTGTGTCTGTATCTGCCCCTGCGTTTGTGAATCCCAGCGTCCGTTACAAATCTAAGATTCTTCTACTGGATCGCTTTGATGGAGATCCAGACAGGTTCCGAATCTTCAGGGAATCCTGTCATCTGTTTTTTCGCATTAACTACTTTCCCGTTGAGACAGAAAAAGTAGCGGTTGTGGTGTCTCTCCTCCAGGGCCCACCTCAGGATTGGGCACTAGCTATGCCCCCTGAAGCCCCGGAGTGGAGTTCAATTGACAGATTTTTTCAGGCTTTAGGTCATGTCTACGATAATCCTAACCGTGTGGCATAGGCAGAAACTCACCTGCTATCTATTCAGCAGGGCCGCCGCTCGGCCGAAGAATATTGTTCTGAGTTCCGCCAATGGTGTACTATGACCGGGTGGTTAATAAAACCCCTTAAACCCTCTTCAGACTAGGGCTGTTTGCTGCGGTAAAGGATGTCATGGTCAGCCATCCAACAACTGAGACCCTAACTGTCTTTATGACTCTAGCTGTGACCATTGACAGAAGACTGAGGGAGAGACGCAGGGAAAAACAAGGGGGTCGACTTTTCAATTCAAGTCAGATTTTTCTGTAAAATCTCTTCCTACCTTCTCTGAAAATTCTCCTCTTCTATCCTCATTGCCTACTCCTGAAGAAGAAGCAATGGTGTTGGGTTTTACATCTGCTGCCACCAGGAGGAGACACCGGTTGGAAAATGCCTTGTGCTTTTATTGCGGAAAACCTGACCATTTTCTGAAAGACTATCCGTCCAGGCCCAAATCACCTCAAGGAAACGCCAAACGCCTGAGTAATTTCCAGGAAGGTAACTCGGGTATACAGGTACCTCCTAACTCTGGTAATAAGTTTTTTTTGCCTGTAACCTTGGTCTCTAATTTTAAGAATTTTTCTTGTCAAGCTATGATCAACTCAGGTGCTGCTGCTAGTTTCATCAGTATGGTTGTGGTCCAGGCCTTGGGTTTGGAACTAGTTCCATTGAGTGCTCCCTTTTTTTGTTTCAGGGGTAGATTCTACCTCCCTAATCAGGGGAAGAATAAAGTTTCGTACTGCTGAAATCACTTTGAATGTTGGGAATTCGCATACGAAAAAACGTTTGTTTTTTGTCATGGAGAAACTCGCTGCGGATATTATTTTTGGGTTGCCCTGGCTCCGCCTCCATAATCCTGTGTTTGACTGGAGGACCAACGAGTTGATCAAATGGGGTGACTCATGTGGTGCTCATATGAAGGATGTTGATCCCTTGGTGTGTGTTGTAATTAATACACACGATTAGAGATGGGCGAATCAAACCCTAACGAAGGGAAATTTCTTTTAGAATTTCAAAAAAACTTGGGTTTTCGGAACGAATTCGAACTTTGGGGTACTTGGGTTTAAAAGAAAGTGTTTTTGATTGTTAAAACGGCTGCGAGCAAAATGGCGCTAAAATGGGGCAAAGCACTCGGGGGGGAAAAAGGGCATGGGCCCGCAAAAACAAAGCAGAGGTGAAGCCAATCAGAGCCCCGGCCCGGAAATTTAAAAAACGCCCCCCGCACAAATATAAAGTCCGGGCCCCGACCCCGGGACTCAAAACCCCCCTCTAAACTGGGGCCCCTCAGGGAAGGGCTGCCGCGGCGTTTCCTCTTACGAAGAATTGATTTTTATAAGCGATTTCTGTGGGGTTTCTCAGCTTGTCTCAGAGACTTTTTCTTTTAAAAGTTCTTTTTCCTTTTTTTGGGGTTTTGGGTTTTATAAATCCAGTGGGGGCGTCCACTGCACGGGCATATAAAATTCAATATCCAAGTGGGATCTAAGCCTTTTTCCTTTTTGAAATTCTTTAAAAGAAACACTTTTTTTACAATACAAATACCCCCTTCATTTTTGGCTGCTCAATTCTATTTTCAATTTCCTTCCAGGGGTTAATTAAGCGTTGTTTTGCTGGTGTGCGACCCCAAGAAACCGTTTTTTCCCCAACCCAAAAAATATATACATTTTTCTGTACCTAATTCCCCAAAAAAGGTTTAAATTTAAACAACTTTTATCTTTTGGGTTTGGTGGCGTAGAAAACACCAATTGTAACAACACGCAACAAAGTTTCTATTTTGTGGGGCCCCAATTTTTTTGGCGAAATTTTAAACACCCAGGGGTTAATTAAGCGTTGTTTTGCTGGTGTCCCTGAAAAAAATAAACCTTTTTTTTAAACCCAAAAATATATAAATTTTTCCTGTACCCCTAATTCACAAGCAAAGTTTTTTTTACAACTGTATCTCTTTTTTGTGTGCTTTAAAAAACCCACGCAATTGCAACACGCTAAAAAAGGAATATTTTTGCGGCTCAATTTTTTTGGCCCGAAATTTTTACATCCAGGGGTTAATTAAGCGTTGTTTGCTGGGCCTGACAAAAATAAACCTTTTTTTAAAAACCCCAAAAAAAATATAAAACATTTTTCCTGTAGACAAATTTCACAAGAAAATTTTAATTACAACTGTTTTCTCTTGTTGTTGGCTAAAAAAAAACGAAATTTTAAACACCCCTTTAACAAAGCTACTATTTTGTGGGCCCCAATTTTTTTGGCCGAAATTTAAAATCCGGGGGTTTAATTAAGCTTTTTTTTGGTTTGGGTGCGACCCCAAGAAACCGTCTTTTAAAACCCAAAAAATATATACTTTTTTTCCTTTGTACCTAATCACAAAAAAGGGTTTAAATTTACAACGTATCTCTTGTTGTGGGGCTTAAAAAACAACGCAATTGTAACACGCTAAAAGCTACTTTTTTGTGGGGCTCAATTTTTTTGCCGAAATTTTAACATCCAGGGGTTTAATTAAGCTTTTTTTTGGCTGGTGTGCTGACCCCAAAAAACCCGTTTTTTTTCAATGCCAAAATATAACATTTTTTCCTGTAGTCCAATTCACAAGCAAAGGTTAATTAAAAACTGAAACCCCTTTTGTGGGGCGTAGAAAACCCCGGCAATTGTAACACCTAAAAAAAGCAAAAAAATTTTGTGGGCTCAATTTTTTTGGCGAAATTTTAAACACCCGGGTTTTTAAAAATTAAAGGGCCTTGTTTTGCGGGGTTGTTTACCCCAAAAACCGCCCTTTTAAAGCAAAAATATATAATTTTTCCTGTAGCCAATTTAAACAAGAAAAGGGTTTAAATTACAACTGTATCTTTTTGTTGTGGGGCTAGAAAACCCCGCAATTGTAAAAAGTTTAACAAAGCTACTAGTTTGTGCAGCTAAATTCTTTGCCGCAATTTACATCCAGGGGTTAATTAAGCGTTTTTTTTGCTGGTGTGTGACAAAAAAAAAACCCGTTTTTTCCCCAATTTGCCAAATATAAAACTTTTTTCCCGGGTACCCCAAATTTTCAAAAAGCAAAGGTTAATAACAACTGTATCTCTTGTTTTTTGGGGCGAAAGAAAACACGCAATTGAAACACGTTTACAAAGCTACAAGTTTTGTGGGGGGCCCAATTTTTTTGGCGCAATTTACATCCGGGGGTTTAATTAAGCGTTTTTTTGGCGGGTTTTGCTGAAAAAAAATAAACCGTCTTTTTTCAACCCAAAATATATAAATTTTTCCTGTAGCCAAATTTCCATCCCCCGAAGGTAATTAAGCCTTTTTGTGTTTAAAAACATTTTAGAAAAACACAAAAGTTTTTTTTTAAACCCGACACAAAAAAGGGAAAATTTTTTTCCCTTAAAACCCAAAGGGGTTTTCCCCCAATTTTGTTACTTTTTTCATTTGGAGCAAAAACAGGGTGTATATTTTACATATACAATATCACCCATCAAAAAAGTGCCCTGTAAAATTTTAGAACAAACAAATGTCAACAGAGAGGTGGCAGGCTCTGCACCGCAAAGTGGCAGTGGCACAAACATTCCTGGAACAGACCCGGGGGGTTTCCGCAGCACAGAAAGGGGGACGTCGCAGCGGGGGGACCTCGGGGGGCCCAAACAACTGCCGCTGTCATCTAGCGGCCGGGTGTTGTTCGGGAAACCCCAAAGGGGTTCTTTTTTGGGTTTGATTTAGGTCATCCTTTTCCCCCCAATGACTCTGACAACCCCCACCAAGAGTCTTTTGGGAACCTCAGACAAAACCAAAAATTTGGCAGGGCCCCGAGACGGGTCAGGGGCCCTAAACCTGTCCTCACCCCCCTTCTGCCCCCACCCGGGTTTTTCCCTCACCCAAAGGGATCTACTATTTGGTCTGGGCTCAGCCGCCACTATATAGCGGGGATGAAAAATTTTTAGGGGGCATCAGCAGCTACTTGGCACGAAGAAAGGGGGCCAATTTTCCGCCTCCCTTCTTGCATAGCGGCAAAGTATAAAAGTGAAAGATTTGGAAAGGGAAGCCCATTTTTGTAAAGAGGTACCCTGGGAATACCAAGACCGGGATAAAGGACACCCAGGGGAATATTAAACCCAAAATAGATGATGATTTGCCGACCCGACGGGGACCCGGGGTGGGGGCGGGGGCTTCATCATCGCAGGAAGAAGAGGGCGTCATTTTTGTGTGTCAGGCAGCAGCGCAGCCACCAAGGGGGGTCGGGGTGGCCGGGGAGCAGCGGGATAGCAGCAGTGTGAGGTCGGGACCCCCAAAAGGGGGCCACGGGGAAAAAAACCCCTTTGGGCAGGTCCAAGAAAGAAAGCGGCATAGGGGCTCACGAAGCAGCGGCGGCAGAAAGTCACTCAGTGCGGATTTCGTTGGCGGTAAAATCCGATACTGGGGGTGGCAGTTTTTTTGCTAAAAAACACCGAGGAAACCCAATATGGGGATATGGAAATCTGTGGGGAGAAAAATGAAGCGTGGCCCGGAGCTAACGTTGGCACCACGGGCCCCGCGTCAACCCAAAGCAGCTCACCATCCGGGGGGCCTTTTTAGAAACATGGGCCCGATGTGGTGTCCCTCCTGCCCCGCAGCCCAAAGCACAGCAGCAGCGCCCAGTGGGACGCATGCCATTGCAGCCAGTCAAGGCTCCCCCACCTCTGCAGAAGGGGGCCTTTTTCTTTGACAAAAAAACCCCCCGGGCCCCGATGCTCCTGCTCCCGCAAAACCCTGGCGCCAGCGTTTGTTTTATGGGGATGCAATTTCAAAGGGGAACAACAGTATCGTCCAACCAACCAAAAGGTTTCCCCGCAGCTTACCGTGTTCCTGTCCAATTTTTTGGGAAACTCCCCCCAAATCCCTCCCTTTCCCCAAAAGGTTGGGCCCCTGCAAACCCTTCCCGGGGAACTAATGGGGTTTTTTCCACCGAGATGGAGAGTTCCAAGCCGAAAATTTTTTTTTCCAAAAAGGCAGTACCACAATTCATAAAAAATGAAAAAACCAAAAGGGGGGGTCATCCCCTTTAGCTTAAACGGGTTTTTTTCCAAGGTTTCAAAGGGAGCGGGGGCGTCTGGGGCTGTAACTACGGTCAGGGCCCAAAAACATTTCCTTTAAAGGGGCCCCCTGGGTTTAATTGCTTCCAACCCCACAAAGGACCCAACAAAATTGGGCAAAGGGAAAAGGGGCCGCTTTCCCCCTCCACGGCAAAAATGCTGCACCTCGCCAAAGTCCGCCACCCAAACCCCCATCTCAGCCCCCCACAAGTTAAATGCTCCATCATACCACATGGGGTAGGGCACAGCGGGTCACCAGTTCCCACAAACCCGGCTTCCTCGCGAACGAAGTCCCCACAGGGAGGAACTGCTCCACGTCAAAAGCAGCAAGAAATTGATGTGTGGCTTTCCCCCGGGGCCAACGCAAATCGGGAAAAAATTTGGGGACGGACAATGGGGGGAACATGGTTTTCCCCGCTTTTACCGAGGAGGGGATGGTCCAAGCCCCCCAAAGGCCATGTGTTCAATCGGTTTGTGAAAAGGTTTTCCGAAGTCTTCTACCGATCTTCAGAACATTCTGAAAAAAGAACCCGGAAAAATGTGCAGCAAAATTTAAACCAATTTTTACAAAGCCAGGGAAAAAACCCTCCCGGGGGTTTCCCGCGGCAGAAAAGGCCTCCCCCAACACACCCCGGGTATGCGATTTTTTCCACCCACTTGGGAAATTTCCCGCCGCACCCTGTTGGGAAAACCCACGGGATGAACAGAGAAAGGGCCCTTAAAGATTTTTTGATGATCCAGGGCAAACAGAAGTATCCCCCCTTTTAAAAATTGAGTCAGCCTGGCAACTCAGGGGTGGGCAAACCCGCCGTTTTTTTTTAAGCCAAATTTGGGGAGGCAAAAGTTATTTGTTTAGTTTCCCCAGGGCTTTCGGGAAAGAATAACGGGTCATTCCCCTGCCCTTTAATTCCTGGAACAGATGCGAAAATCTGGGCTGGGCAGGGGGCTGAAGACCTTGGGGACAAAATTCGTTGGGCCAAAATGAGTCCGGTTTTGGGGACTGAAAAGGAGGAGGAGGAGGAGGACATTTGGAAGAAGCAATTTTTCTTTTGGGGAAAAGAGTGGTTTTCTAAACCCCGGGTGACAAGAGAGGGGGACAGGGGCAGCTGGAGGAGGTGGATTGGGGAAGAGGAAAAATGAGGGAAAAAGACCCCCCAACACCGGGCCCGTTTAAAAGGGAAATGGAGGCAAAGGGGGCCCCTTTGGAGTCACTTGTGCAGATGGCCCGCAGCATGCTTTTTTGCCTGGCCCAGTTACAGCCGAATTTGTCCCGCATCCGGCAGAGGGAACTTTCTGGGTCTCCACCCTAAATTGGAAACCCTTTGCTAACGGTCCAAAATGGGGGGCCTTTTTTCCCCCCCTATTGGGGAGGGAAGCAAAACCAAATTTCAAAAGGGAAATCCTCCTAAAACAGTTGGCCGCTGCCTAGTTCGGGCCAAACGTCCCTCCCCCCCCCCTGACAGGGCTGAAACCCGGGGGTTCCCAGCGCCCACGTACCAGCCCCGGGGGGCTGCTGGGGGAAGGTTTGGGGGGGTAGGAGCAGTACCCCCACCATCAGTAGTAAAACCTAAGGGCCCGGAGGGGCCCCTTATGAGCAGCTTTCCTTCAACCCCCCTATGAGGAGGGGATTTGCCAGCAGCAGCAGCAGGGGCCTTTGGGGCATTTTCCCGAACCCAAAAGGTTTTGGCCTTTCTTGGGCACCTCTGCCCAACCCCTTTTGAAGATCCCCCTGGACACTGGGCAGGCCAAACTGGATGTGTGGCCCAACTTGCCGATTTTTCAGTGGAGGAAACTGTCCTGGGCCCAAGCCAGTAGGTTGGCAAACAGAGCCCGGGTGTTTTAGCGGCGGGGGCCATCGTTACCCCAAGGAAACCCCCCCTTTTCCACGGAAATGTGGAACGACGACCTTTTTCAAGATGAATCAGGCGTGGATCGGCCAAAAGGAAAATTTTCCCCCAAAAACCCCAAAGCCTTAGGCGCAGTCCCCGGGTTCAAACTACCTGCCTCAAACCACAAATTTTGAAAGCCCCCCACCCCCTGATCCACACATCTGCTGCAGTTTTTTTCCATCTGCCTACCCCCCACTTTACCAGGGACTGGGGAAATTTCCCCCCCACCCCTCCCAAAACTCTGGGCCCCTTTGTGCAAACTCTATGACCTCATGCGCGCTGCTGTTTTCTGTTGCCGGACATCCACACGTTCATTTTTTGGGCCCCCGTCTGACCTCATGCTGCCCCGGGGTGTGGCTGCTGCCATTTCCTCCACAAATGGTCATTTTTTGGGCCCCTGCCCCGGGGCCCCAAGCTTTCTGCCCTTTTCCGGACCTCCGCTCTCATCATTGTGTCAAATCTTTTTTTCCTCCGATTTGCCCCCTTTCCCGAATGTCCCCTTGTGCCACTCCGGGCCCGATCTCAAACTTGCCCGCCCTGACCTCCCAACTGTGTGATTGTTTCCCCCCTGGTGGCCCCCAATTTCTGTTTTTTTTCCAAACCTCCCCGAATGCCTTTTTGCCAAAGGGCCTTTACCTCATGCTGCTGCTGTTGTGACCTCCCCCACTGTTTGATTGTGCCAAATCCCGTTTCCCCCAATACTGTTTTGCCAACCCTCCAGAATGTCATTGTGGGCCCCTTTCCCCCGACCTCATGGGTCTGCCAGCCGGGGGGGACCTCCGCTCTCAGTCATTGTGCCATTCTGTGGCTTTTTCCCGTGTTTTGCCACCTCCAAAAAGTATTGTCCCACTGCCTACCTCAAAGCTGCTGTGGCTTTTCCGCCCCTCACCTCCCACACTCGTCACTAATCTTTTCCAAATGACCCCCCTTTTTTTTCCAAACTTTTTTTTTCCCTTTCGCTGGCAAAGACTTTTTTTCAGGCTCATTCCCGCTTTATTTTTGGGCTGTTTTTCCCTCTTAAGTGCCCATGGAATTTTAATTTTGTGAAGCGATTTTCTAAAAAACCGGGGGGCAGTCATTTTTGCGTGTCATAAAAAAACACAACATTGTAAAAGACCAAACCCAAACCCCCTGCATATTTTAAGCCTGGCACAACTTCTAAAAACACCCTGGGAGGCTCTGTGCAGGCCCCGGAAATAGCTGCTTTTTTTAAAGCGATTTTGTTTTTCCCAAAATAAATTTGGAACAAAAAAAAATTTTTTCGGGAAAATTTTATCGAAATGGAAACCCAATCGAATTATTGAAAATTCGCCCAACTCTACACACATATTTCAGAATGTAAAAACTGGCATCTTAGATATGGATGTTTTTTCTGATAATCTGCCCCCCCCCCCCTGATGATTTTCACCAAAAACCTTTCTCTTTGGGGGGGAAAAATTAAAATATCTTCCCCGGAGCGAAGTCCATACAATTTTTAAAATTTAAAAAAACCTGAAAATATTTCCTTTTCCGGGGTATGTCCTCAACTAAACGATTCAAAGATTTTGCTCCAATTTTGAGCCCGTCTCCCTTTTTCTGGGGGGAGGGGGCCGATCTCATGTAGTCCGCTGTTACAGGTGGAAAAACTGACATAAAATCTGCGGTTAATCGGCTGTGCACAGTCTGGGTTAAGAGTCATAAGACTCTTAAAAAAGCCCAACTGAGAATCAAAAAACCTAGTGGTACACGCCGACCCCAACCCAAATATCTCTGCCTTCGGGTCCCACCAGTGAAATATGCTCCCAAAGCTGTAAGGGGAAAAATTCACCAAACCCACTCTGCTAAAACTAGAGGCTCTGTTGATGGTTCGGTGGCCCCTCATAAAGGGGGAGGGGGTACTGTCATGATTGTGCCTGAAACACCCCCGTCTTTTGGCTCTGGTCGCCGGCCACGGCCAGTAAGACGTAAACCATGGTTTTTGACTTAATACTACGTTTCTTATCACTAGTGTGAACTGGGTTTATTCTGTTCTGGGTGCCAATTGATTCCTGGCCAACGCCCGTGGCCAGGAATCTTCCAGCACACTCCTAGTTAATTTTTGTTCCTTCTTGAGTGACAGCCTTCTTCTCCTATCTGGTCTTTTGTTCCTTCTGCCTATTGCCTCAGTTCTACCTTTCATCTGTTCCTATATAAGGTCTCTGCTTCCTTCCTGCTTTGCCTGCTATTTTGGTTTATTGCCCTATAGTTCGCCTGCTCTCTTCTGTTGTTTCTGTGCTTTCCTGACCTTTCGCTTTGGACCCCGGTTATCCTCTTTGTCTAACGTCTCTGTACCTTGCTGCCCGTATTGTTGCCGACTTTTGACCGCCCGACTACGTTTATTGTTCTGTGTCTGTTTGTCCTGTCTGTGTCGCACCTATATCAGTGCAGCCATCAGTCTTCAGGTTGGGGCTGGCCTATTAAGGAGTTGGGTTCCCCAAAAGGCAGGGACAGAGGCTGGGACCAGTGTCAGGGCCTCACTTGTCTGTGTCTTTGTGTGGGTCCCTAACAGTCCCTGACAACAATATTTTCAGCGTAAATTGTTAATCTTTGGACATATTAATACTACTCTATAAATACCATTCTATTGTAATGTTTGCTGGTTTAAAAATAATCCTTGGGTGTGATATTTGGGTAAGTATAGAATGGAAACTCTGTTGATAAAACAGAGTTTCACATCGTAATAACAAATTGAGAGACTTTGGACTCCATATGCAATTGGTAAGCTTGTCAAGAAGTGGCCAAATGAGGTCAGTTGACAGCCTACTTATAGACCTGCCTACCAGAGATGAACATGCTGGATATCAATGTGACGGTATTTTCTTCAGTTTAACTTAGATTTGGCTGCTCTACAAAAGAAATTTAGAATCTTGTCAGAGGGGGATTTATGTAATGCAGAGGACTTCTTTAAGATTTGATATTATTGATGCTCTTAACCATCCTAGATCCTCTATGGCAATCCTGGATTTTAAAGGGAACCTGTTACATAGGTTGTGCCCCCCCTTGCTGAGGGCAGCACAAACTAGTGTCAGACCTGCTGTTTCCAGCACTGTGCCCCTTATTCTGTAAGATGCAGCAGTTTTAGAGCATTTACCCCTCAAATCTTATTCATGAGTAGGTGTTAGCTCCACCCACCAAAGGCTGGCTCCGCCCACTGACAGTTATTCACATGTTTCTACCTATTCAAAGTAATAGGTTTGTCAGTTGAGGTGGGCGTGGCTAGCCTCAGGTGGGCAGGGCTTGAATAAAACTGACACTGAAGGACTCTTCGAATGACTCTTTTCTGGCTGAAAACTGCAGATTTGAGCATTAAATGCATGAAAAAAATGCAGCATCTTACAGAATAAGGGACACAGCACTGGAAACAGCAGGTCTGACACTACCTTGTTCTGTCCTCAGCCAGGTGGGCAAAAACTATGTGACAGGTTCTCTTTAAGGGCTGTCCCACTGGCCTGGGAGGTCTGATACATATATGACAAATTCAGAGCACACACCCTGGATCCATCAATCAGTGCCGCTTTAACTGTACTTGTATCCTATGGCCTACAAGAGGTTGAAAGCAGTGGAGGAGCAGCATGATGATATCACTTAATCACGTGCCTGTGTCACACAAAACAGAAAGCACTGAAGTAGAGGAATACTTTAAGGCCTTGTCCCCACTGCACATTTTTTCAGACGGTTTTCGGTTTTGAAAACCAATTGCAAACCGGGTGAAAACTTTTAACACAGGCCTCTATGAAAAACCCGCGCAGCAGTCCCCACTGCACGGGTTTTCCGCCCGGCAGTTCTTCAGACCACCAGCGGCCCGAAAAACATAGAACATGTTCATTCTGCCGTACGGTTTTCGGGCGGCAGAAGAACATGTCTATGTGAAGGGGGGAGGGCTTTTCTCCACTAATCGCCCGCTCCCCCCCCCCACCCCCCCGGTCTGCTAGATTTGGCTGGGCATAATTGGCCGTGGTGCACACAGAGTGACAACTAATGGGTTCTTCTTTTTGTTCCTCAAAAGTTGGAAAGAAAGTACATGCTTTAAGGTCATTAATACACTTTAAGCCATCATCCCTGCACATGAGAGTATGAACTTAAAGCATGATTTGAGTTCGTAATGTTATTACAGTTTATAAAATTCATCATCTTTATGTGAGTTATTGCACAAACTTAACGTATGAGGTACATTACATTGTAGTTAGGCTCTATGAAACACTCAGAAGCTTCCAGCCATGCTTGCTGTAAATGCATTTTTTAAAGGCTGTGTAGGTGTGGGTGTAATTTAATATCATTCATTCCCCCTTACATTGTAAAACTCCATAGGATTTCCTACTTATGTAATGTTATGTTGGATGTATCCACAGTGACGTACTGTATAATTTGGATAGATGGGTTTGACTCCTTTGTCTTTTGTATGTAAACTGTTTGAGTAATCTGATAGTCTTGCAGGTCCTAGGCATTTTTTTACAAAAACACTTGCAGCAGACACATCAATAACCCAGCAAAGTCATCAACATAACCATCTAGTGCGGAAATAGAATAATCATACAACTGTTACACATAATAAGATTATGCACAACATACTGATCACAGTTCTGTGCTATGAAAATCTGTCATCTTTATAGGACTAAGATATCAAAGAGAACGTATGTCTTCTCAAAGCTCAGAATTTATTTATTAA